>OMNN01051573.1:0-36565 GCA_900302755.1 Chromis chromis | reverse complement strand
GCAAAAATCACAGGGGCTGCGCTACATCAGCTGACCTTCACATGCCCTTTTATATTATATCCACCCCCCACCCCAACACACACACACACACACACACACACACACACACACATGGACACACACTTTCTCCCGCCTCCCTCTGTCCTCCCTGTGAGGCCTCTTTTGCACTCAATGACTTCCATGTGGCAGTCTCCCCTCCCCCTGCAAAGTAAATATTTATAGCAGCGTGGATAACATTATGCAGCTATCTGTTATGAGCAACAATAGTATTTCCCCTGTTCCCCGCTAACTACAAGGGGACGTTTCTCCGGCAAATAATTCAGAATGCATTGTTTTTCAGGGAAGTTTTTTTTTTTTTACTTCTAAAGGAGGCCGTGCAGTCTTAGGAATGACTCCAATAAATTGCACTTAAAGGCTTAGCTCAGCATAATAAGCATGTGAATTTATGCCCACTGTTCCAGACCGGTTTACACCGAGAACCTAGTGAGTCATAATTCTGATGACTGCGATATTTTCACAGCCATAAACAATGTTGTTGCTTTAAATTTTCAATATCCATAACACTTGCATTTACCTCTGTTCTAATTGGGCCTCTTTTATGGCCTCTTGTTTTGTTCTTTCTTTCTTTCAGTGCCATCACCACCTACGACCGGACGGGTGTCGGACACATCTTTGACCCTGCTGCCTTCCTCCAATCTGTTGGGCTTTTTCTTGGGGTGCTTATTGGCTCCATCCTCATAGGTTTCATATTCACAGTAATAACAGCCCTCATATCCTTCCATCCCCTCCTCACCTCTACTTCTGCACCCCAGACTCAATTATCACCTCAGCATCCGCTGCAATATATTCACTTCCTCAACCTGGTAATTGCTTCTCTAACAAACCCCTACTGTACCTCTTTTATCAACAAAAGCAACCCGGCTAAGTCTAAAGTGCTCCTGCGACATTAATGGCTGCAGAGCGGTCGTCAATCAAGCAAATAGCCTATGATGAAATTTCGACTTGCGCTGTTGTCCGGCATTTCTCTCTGATCTTCAAGTAATTAGACTTTAGGATGAAAAATGAGCATGTGTCGTGAGAGGTTTGGGGCAGAGCTCTGCTCTTATTTACAGTGACTAATCTCTTGGTGCAGGCAAACTCCAAAGTGAGCATTTATTAGATTTTGCTGATGCTAAGCATAGCAACAGTCTGCTCTTTGTTCTGTCTCTTCAAACAGCATACTCTTAAAGAATCCGGTTGACGCACCGTTTCTCATTTGTCTTCTAATTACGTACTTTACCTGTCCTTGAGAATTACAAAAAAAATCAGACTTGGGAAGGTGTTTTTTATAATCAGAAGCCAGCGGGGCATTGAAGGTGCTTGTGAATGCGGACCGGCAAGCTGTGCTTGTGTAGCAATCCATCTTTATGTTCTGTGTGAGTGTCATAAATACAAAATTTCCAACCTGCACAGTTTCAGCTGGAACACTGTGTAAAAACACAGTATGGATCGCAAGCAGGTTTGGCCAGAGGGGATGTGGGATAGTGCAAGAGCTGCAGAGAGGTGTGGAGAACTCACAGGAAAGATCTCATTAAAACCCAATGATTCCTCCTGTATGGCAGATCCTCTGGCTTATTGAGCACCTTCTGCAGTTTGCTTTACGTTTGCAGGTACAGTACCGCAGTGTTCTTCTCTGCCTGCAGACCATCACACTGGAATGTTCAAGAAGAGTCGTAAATTTGTATTACCGCTGCAACACCAACCTTAGCTTGACGTGTTAAATACTGCATGATTATCGCCTTGCATATCTTTAACTCTCCTTCCACCTCACTAAATTCACTCGACTGCATGAGAATCCCCTGCCGGAGACTTCAGTCTTCTTCCTGCTCTCCTGGAGCAGCTTCCTCTCAGCCGAAGCCGCTGGACTTTCAGGTGAATACTGTATGTTATTTGTGTGTGTCTGTGGCCGTATCAGTGCTCTGGGTGGTCAGACTGAATACAAATCCTGTTAGTGAACCGCTGCCCTTTTTACCCCCCTCGGGCGTCTCCTCTCAACTGCGCGCACTGACTTGTATGCTGCTCCACAGTATCAATGACACGAGCAGCTGTTTGACTGGCAAGCTCTGCTGCTTCAAGGCGTCTCTGTGATCACTTGCGAGTCCAAAAGCCTGGAAATAATATGTGCACATTCTCTGTTGTCCAGACATGACCATCTGCACTATTCCCTGAATCAATTTTCTTTCAGTTCACCCAGACCTCCTGTATAACCAACCAAAGCCTGTCCCTTACATACCTTACCCTCTGAAAGTCCTTGGTATTATAATAAGTCAATATTGTACAGATGAGAAAGCAATTTTCTCTCTACAGGGGACAGGTAGCAGTTACATTCTGGGCTCAAACCTCTTTAGATCATTTTAAAATAGTGTCCAATCCGCCTGCCTCTGTTTGGGCATGTTCATACCTTTAGTTTGTAGATGGCACCACAGATAACAGCAATATAACACTATAGCAGCATTGTTGCCCTGTTTGTGCATGTTTCCTGGAAAGAGAAGAAGAGTAGTCAGGCCTCATGTAAAAATGGATTACAGCATGATTTTTTTTTTGCCACTCTTGCCTTACATGTCTCAGAAGTTGCTTCTTTGTTATAGTAGACGTTTCACTTTTTGGATATTTTATTTTTGGAATACAACAAGTCTTGGCTCCGCTGCCCAGAATTGTCCTCATCTATTTCTTCGATGATCGCTCGTAATGCGGTTTTGAAATATGAATGCAGCGTACATATGGGCACATTAGAGATGTTGTTCCTGCTGCCCCAGTTGTGTCAGAGGGATTCCACTCATTCAGCTGATGTTGTGGATCTCTCTCTCTCTCTCACTTGGCAGCACTCCCTGTGGCCTGTGGAGGAAGAGAAGATGGTTTTAATGAAATAGCTTGACCTTTGTCTATTGGACCCAGATGCCCTGTCTATAAAGCACAGCGTTTCTGAATGCTGCCCAGTGTGGGAGTCAAACCGCAGCTAAACCGCGGGCAGTGATTCTCAGTAGTATCTTGATGCAGAGCCTCGGGGTATTTTTAGTAGAGATACAGCATTTCGGCACATATTTGCGGAGCCGATGCTGAAACCTGCAATGTTACACAACTTATTCCAAACTATTTTAATGCTGCTGTCTAAAACTGAGCATTAAAAACTAAAGAAAGCGAGTGTTACTCTTTTCGGAGGCCTTTAATAGTCCATTGGGGGTGAAGCTGCACCTCACACAGGAGCTCAGTGAGCAATGGGAGTCCTCGCTGGTGTCCTTTAGTAATCGAGGCTCTTTCTGTCCCTGTTAATTGCTGGAGTTTAGCGAGGGGTGTGCCTAATGACCCTCATCCTTGCAAGGAGGCCTGCTATCATTAATCTTATGCCCCTCACAACTACTCATTATGGGATGCATCTAATCTGTTGCCAAGTGCCCCCGCGTGGAAGTCACTTTATGTAGACACTGAATGATGTGTTACCCTTGTCAGCGTTACGTAAACCGAGGAGGACGCTGTTGCCCTAAACCAAATGGAAGCAAAATGAGATCTGCCACGCTGGCATGCTCCATTACACTTTGTTGAACGGGACGTCGTGAACAGGGATTTAGTGGGAGCTCGCATAGTGCAGGTACAGGTCAGCGTTCTGGTGTGAAGGCGGACGGTGAGGAGAGAGTAATGGACTGGCTCTCATTTAGCAGCCATAACTAAAAGTGCTATTTCTTTCTCTTTCCTGCTGTATTTATTACCGCCAGCTCTGTGCTCATTGCTACACCCATCACAGTAATTCTGCATTTTTTCCCCATGTTCTTGTGATTCTCTCTGAGTAAAGAGAGCAAAAATGTGAAATTGAATTTCTGCAACAAAGCAAGCATGTCCTGTGAGGCAGCAAAAACCCACATGCGCTTCAAATTCCAGCTCTCTGGTCCAGCCAGCCTCCTTTGTAACAGCAGGGGCCCTAATCACTCCCTCCACCCTGTTTCCTCTCTCTGTGGAGCAGGCTTTTTATTTTCAAATTTTTTGTTCAGTATTTCTTTCCCCTTCTGCACTGCGCTTGTCATTCGTTTCCCTTTTGTTAATTTCTGCTCCTCCGCATCTGGCATGATCTATTGCGGTTATGTCATTCTTTAGGATTTTCGTGTTTCTGGAAGGTTTTGAGATGCTTAAGTTGGGTTGGACAGCACATTTTTATAGGACTGTTTGTTCAGCTGGATTTCATTGAAACCTGGACAGTGGGTGGATGCAGGGTTGGGCCGATCTGCTCTGGTGTCACATATGTTAAACTCCTATATAACACATAAGCAGCTGCACACAGGAGGATTCAGTTAAATTCTTGGATGTTAAAACCAAAGCTTATTGCATTATTCTGCTAATATTGTTTGCTTATTTGAATCGTCATCTCGTGTTTGATCCTAAAATTGAGTTTCGGACGAAAAAAATCTGTTTATCTTTTGCTTATTAAGTCAGTTGCTTTCATTTAGAAACATTGGATTGAACCACTCAGTCTGACAAAGACTCTTTTCACAACTCATTTTCCTGATGATAGAACAACCTCCTACAGCATATTCTCAATATGAAAAGCTTTGTGGTTTAACCAGCACACAAACATACACATTCTCACAGCCTGATTACATAATGTGTGCATGTAAAGGGTGATTTTTGCATACTGTGTACTAATCAGATACAGCACATTGTTAACTCCCTGCTGCTGGCGGAACTCTCATATGAGTTTTGCCTGCAAAATGTTCACATTTACCAGCAGCAGATGTCATGGAGGCTTTTTTTGGTTCCTGTTTCAGTAATTTCACTTTCATGTTTTTATCTTTCAGGTATTGTAGCAGTGCTGTTTTGTGGCTTAAGTCAGGCAAGATACACCGTTCTCAATTTATCTACTGAGGGCAGGACAAGGACCAAGCAGGTAGGCTTATGAAGGCCGATTTCACTGCTGTTTTCAAACAGAATTTGTCCGTCCACTCGTTTTCGCTCAGATTGCCTTTTGATGACAGTGTTCTGTCCTGTGTGTGCGCACAAGCGGTCATTAATTGCCATTAGTGCTCCGGTTGTCCGGTGGGTGTCTGTGTGGGAGACCAGTCTCCAGCTATCTGCTTAAAAGGCTGAGCACAGATGGAGGCCAGGACGCTGTCATGCTGCGCCGACAAGCTTCACAGAGGAGCAAATAAATCAGGAGTACACACATATACTCATCTGTGCATTTATTATTCATTATCGGTGCCACGGTGCAGCTAACTGTTTATCACAGAAAAGCCTTTTAAAAGGGCTGCACAGTCGCCTATAAAGTGGATTGGCCATGCGATGTATGTGTACGGCACAGAATGTTTACTTGGTAGAATGCTGCTATCTATATTCCTATGATTTATACATGCAGCTGCAGCTCAAAGGAGAAGGTGATTTAGTGTGCGTAGACACTGGTTGAATAGCTGGTGGCACAAATATTTCCCTCTGTAGCATTTCTTGTCCTTGTGATATGAAGCTCTTAAGGGAGATGGTACACTTATTCAATTAGTTTTTGTTTTCTTTACCAAAGCTTAAAACCAAAGCTGGTTTTACTCTTAAAAAACAGCAACAATTAATAAATCATAACATCTGCTCTAATTTAATCCAGTCACTACATAAGGAGCTTAATTAATATTTATGAATATTAATATTTCGTATGCAGAAATGCCTCATTAAAGTTATTCAAAATCTATTTATATCTACAGTATATGAGGCTCTTTAATATGGCCTGGATCAGTACAAGACTGAGATGATGAGTTAAATATTCAGGAGGTATCATGAGAAATAAGCAGCATGTCAACATAACAAGACGTTTTCACGACCGACGTGTTTCCAATAAAATTCTTTCTAGAAAATGGTGACAAAAACCTGTCTTTTGTTAAATGCAACTCCATTATGCCCTCGAGCTATGATGTTTGCAGTTGCTACCTCAAAGGGAATAACATCAACACAGGATTTGTCGTGTTTGTACAAATCTAAGCCTCTTTAGCCATTTCAGTTAGGATCCGAGTCGTTCACTTTCACACTCTTTTCCACACACACAGTCATGAGGATATAAGATTGACTTACAGTCCTTTCACAACCACTACTTCCCTAATCTGCACCCTGGCCATAACCGTAACCATCCATCGCCACTTTAAAATGTAATGATTTACGCTATTTGTCTCCCAAAAGGAAGGTGGGCGTGTCGACACACTCACAACAGCACAAGTCGAAGCACACATCTGCATGCACAAACAGACACACACATCCACTCTGTACCACACCTCATCTCAGATGACCTTCTCCCTCATGATCCTCTCAATCCCTTTCATAATTTGCAGCTCTTTGAAGTCTTCAACTTCCTGGGGGAGATTTTCATCTTCGGCTACATGGGATATGTATTGTTGACGTTTCCTCACCATGTCTTCAAAGCTCTCTTCATTTCTGGGGCATTTGTATCCTTTTCTGCTACATGCTGGAGCATCGTTGCCCCCCGCCGTGCAGCCTTTGGATCCCACTCAGACCCCAGAAATGGTGTTTGGGTCTGTTTTGTTCTGTCTCCTATACCTTTGGTCGTAATCCTTAGCTGTTCAATCACCAGCCACTTATTGGATCAGAGTGGGTTTCTTGTTTTCTATCTTGCCGCTCTGCTGCAGTACAGTGATTTCCTCAGTCCTTGGGAGAAAAAAAAAGAGCAAAAAAAAACAACAACTCGGGACTTGAATTGTGCAGGTTTGATCTGGTGAGCTCTGCAAATGCTACTCAGCTGGTCTCCCATGCTCACCATCTCTGAAGATTTACATCATGCAGTGCAACGTCTGCTCTGATGAACGCCCATGAAACAGAAATTTAAATAGGTCTTTAATTATTGTTAGTGCTGCTTGTTTTCTGTTCTCCAGCAAATCTCGGTGGAATAAAAACATGTTTGCTGTTTGAAATAAGCTCGCAGTACTTTAATTTGTAGTGGATTAAGAGCCATATCCCTGTTGCAGTTGAAGATTAAATCTTATTAGTTCAAGGAGCTCCAGTGAAAGAGGTTTGTGCTGTTTGCTATCATATTCCCATCTTGTTAAAGGAAGTCTCTAAAATGCTGCTACACTGTTGAATAGTAATTGGTCACGTGTACTGACTTTTTGCAGAAATGCAAGATGTTGTTTGGTGGTGTGTTTAACCTATTCACAGTTACTGATTAAATGTAGATACAGAACACTAATCAACAAAGATTAAATATTGTTAAAGCTAAAATTAAAAATTTTCATTGGCTCCAACTTCTCAAAATATTAGAATGTGCTGCTTTCCAGTGAAAATGTAATTTTTTGTAATTATTTTTTACCTTGTGTTATGTCCATTTGGTGTTTTTTATATGCTAGAAGAAATATAATGAGCAGTCAGCGTCATGGCTCCAATATTACAACTTGATGTGTAGCATAAAGTAGTTTTGCAGTGTTTGAGCTGAGTCATAGGTGAGCTGGTGTGCTTCTGCTGCAGCAAGCAGAAAATAGTTAAATCTAATATACATCTGCATGTTCTAGAAGAAGCAACGGTTATATCTAAGCCATTTCAAAGTATGAAGGGTTTATTTTCATGGGAAAAAACTCTAAATATGTAATAATAGAGGTGAGTTTTTAGGGGTTTAATCAATGACCAGCAAGGGGCTTTAAAAAAAAATGTTGAATTGAGTTTTTCAATGTTTGTCACAGCAACTCATCATAAAAGTAATAAAATTACTCATCAGTTGCTGCTCTAGAAGCATTCAGATACTTCTGGTGCATCTGCATTGTAGTTTGACAGCAAAAAAAGTGTCAAAATCTAAAACATCAACAGGAAATGTCAGTTGATGTTCCGAAAAGTAATTCTCATAATCAAAGAGCAACACTTCCTGTCGAGACTTATAACTTTTCACATGGACTAAAACATCATACAGGCGGAAATCTGTGTGGTAAGGTGCATTAGTGCTCTCCTCTTTGCATCAGACTACAATGCAGCCAAAAATACATGTTGCATTATCAAAAAGGCATCAGCTCCCTAATGATACATGTTAAAGTTATATTATGGGAACAGATGTCTCATGTTCGGAGCTGTTGTTGGATCTGTCGGCTTCGCCTCCTGAGGGAAAGAAATGGCTGATAATGGACTGCTGGCTACCCGCTGCACAATTGTCCTTGCCTGAGAGCTGGCATGACCATAGTGTATGCCGGAGGAGAGACTCTTGTGGCCGCACTCCAAGGAACTGTTCTTTCACAGTCCACTGCCCAGATGGCCAGCAATTATTATTACAATCCATCTTCCACCATTGGGTCAAAGGGGCCAGAGAAAGAGTTGACTGAGCAGATTCTTTTTCCAACGCTCTTATGTTCACTGTGAGGGGCTGCCAGTGGAAAAAATGTTTGACTTGAGCACTGAGCCTGTTTAGCTTTGCCCTCGGTTAACAAAAGCTTAGAGTGAAAAAAATTAAATAAAATCTGGCCACTGGAAGCTGACCCGGATGTACAAACAGGAATAAATGGAGGTCGAAGTCCTCTTGTACGGCGCTAAAAGTGTCTATAAAAATGAAATAACCCCAGTGATTCAACCCTGCTAATCGCTCTTTGGTTACGCAGTAGATTTTAATCGCCGTAGCTTGCAGCCTTTGCCAGTGACAATGGAGATAGGCTTTATTGGAAATGAGGCTAAGATGAAATTGCTTAATTACCTCCATTCAAATAGCTCAGAGGCCTTTGATAAAGAGAAATGACTGCTTTTGGGAGCAGGATATTGCTTTTGAAAATCCATAGGGTGCATGAGATCTAATATTGACTGCAGGGTGTGAGGGGAGCTCTGTTTTAGTAATAGCCCTGTCAGACTAAGGTCCCCTGCCTAAGATATTGGTCCCTTTATTATTCCAGGCATCGTATTTGGACTTACCGTGGAATAACTAAAATCCCCTCTGTCCAGCATGTAGGAGCAGGGTTACCTGTATGCCTCGATGATTTTTATTTCAAAATGTGTCTCAAAAATATTTTTTAAATGGTGACAAAACTTGCCTGGTTTTCTCGGTTTACTTTTAAATCAGGTGCCACTAACAAGAACCGACCACAGGATCTCCAGCTGGTTCAGATAAGGTTAGGAGGGTGATGCGGGGCGACACTAACTTCTTCGAAAAGTATCACAAAAGACATTAAGTGTATCCAGGATGGCAGCTATGGCCCTGATAATTGTACAGATATCCTCTCCCGAACCGCTGCCCAGGACACTTAGCATTCAGTCCCATCCTATGTGAAACATCAAAGTGTGTGTGGAGGGCAGAGACAGCTGGCAGAGCCTGATTGGCTTCATGCCTCGGCATGGTGCCACACTGCTGTGTTTGCATCCTAAACAGAAAATATTCAGAGATTAGTCTTTATGTGTGCACGTGCATATTTCAAATGTATGGTAATATTCATGAGTGTACCTCCACAGCCTGACTGCACAAATTGTTTGTTATAGAGTAAGTTATATTATGTATACAAGAAATTGGGCTAAGTGAAGTAGAGCATGGCCGATAGTGGATTTTTGGAGCCAATGCTGAACAGATTTTTACGGAGTTAAACTTCTAATATTGATATATGAGGGAGCATTGTTTAATAACTTTCTGGCAATGTATTTCACAAACTAGTTCGAACAAGTTTAACTAGTTTGCCATTATGACACCGCTTGACTCCGCACCATGGTCTCCTCATGTGTGATACGTACTCTGCTACATGTGCTGCAGAGTCATTCTGCTGGACAAACAATGTGATGACACCATTTATAGATGATGCCAAGGTTCTTTTTCTGCATGATCTGTAAAAAAAAAAAAAAAAAAAAAAAAAAAAAAAGTTTTCATATCTGTGCATATTGGACAACATACACCGATCAGCCACAACATCATGACCACTGACAGGTGGACAGTGTATAAAATTGATCATATTGGTACTATGTGGTGTTCTGCTGGAAAACCAGGAACATCTTGAGGAACATGACAATCGCCCAAGATGTTTATTTGACTTCCAAACTTCCTAGACCCCACCCATTCTGATCAAGCATCAACACGATGCAGTGGAACAAGTTAGATTGACAGAGGCCCCACTGCACAAGCCAGAGTACCCAAAGGATCCACTGCCATCGTCCTGGTACCAGACCCCATAGGACATCCTGAGAGGTCCTCTTGTCCATGCCCAATGGTTCAGAGCATTTTTGACAACATAAGTGGGACCAACACAATATTAGGCAGGTGGTCATAATGTTATGCCTGATCGGTGTATGTGCCAGTACCAATTTATCTGTAACTGTAATATCGACTGATCAATATATCATTCAGGCTCTAATGTCAAGTAAACTATGAGGCTTCTTTGACGTTATCAATGATCTAGATGCATTTTAACCAACATAACTTGCTACAGATTTTTATCCCAAACAGCTTAACTGCAATCGAAAGGTTACCTGGTGTATTTCAGAAAAAAACATCTCTAGTGGGCTAGTTTTTCCTGTATATTACAAAGTTTAATTGAAAAAAAAACAGCTACTTTCCATGAGAACAGCCTGCCTCATGAGAGTCCTTCAACCTGTGAGTGTCTTATGCAGTATTCTCCTTAATCTGCACTTAATGCATACAGCTATCCATCTTTATTTCAAGAGCGTGCAACATCTACCCTTTATCTTTCCTGCTGAACCTGGGCCGCACGAACAAGATTCCATGCCCCTTCCAGCACTTCATGATGCTTGCAGGTACTGTTTTCTTAACCTCCTAAGATCCATTCCCATTATTTATTGTGATTTTTATCCTCATTTACAGCAACATTTTGCCTTCTGTCTGGCTACAGTGTGATGATTCTCCTGCGAAAAAAACCCGACTCCAAAACCCTGATTTATCCTGTGAAAGCTCTAATTATTCCATTCTCTTCACCGCCTGCAGCTAATGGCATGAGTGAGGATGCTGAGAGAATGTGTCCCCTTTGGAACAAGTGCGAGTTGGTGTGTGTGTGTGTGCAGAAAGTCAGTAAGGTGGACAGAAAGACCAGCTCCTACCTCAGGCTTCAGAATAATTCACTACCCTTGTTACACTTTTTGGCATTAATCGATATCGTCAGAATCTTGAATTATTTTATAATTCACTTTCAGCTTTTTTTTTTTCTTCTATTTTCGCAGCCTCTGTTTCTTGAGGAGTATGTAAAGTATCACTAGTCTCACTTCAGACTAATGCTTGACACCCTAAATGGTTCGATGATGCAGGAGGAAGAAAATGTTTGATGTGAAGTGATGTGGGGTAGTGCTGCAGCAGCATGTTTCTCTGCTTGCCTGACCCACTTTAGCGCTTACGTAAGAAGGTTTCTTTGTAAAACGCCTGTGTCTTGTTATTTTTTCAAAAATTTACCCTCACCCACTCCCCCCATCTGTTTCTCCTGGCATTGAAGGATTTGCTGTGGGAATTGTTTTGGCTTTAAGCATTATGTCACCACTGTACGGCAATCTTGAAGTTGGGGCTGGTCAGCAAGTGGTCAAAGATAGTGATAATAGATGTAATCTGTTATACATGGACAGAGCTGCTTTCTAGATGGTTGTTTGGTGATGTGATCGATGGCATTAGTCCTGTTATTTGCTCTGAAATGTCTCTCTTTTTTGCCTGCAGGTTTGAGAGGAGCTGTAGCTTTTAGCCTGGCTGCAAGAGACACATCCACAGACGCGAAACGCACCATCCTCACCACCACCCTGCTGCTGGTCGGCTTCACCATCTGGGTGCTGGGTTCGGCTTCTGATCCCGTGCTGCGGCGTCTGGACATCAGGTTAGCGCTAACGCCTCGCGCGAGTCAAAGCCCATCGTCCTGTTTCTCCATCTGCCGTTTGTGGTTTTTCCTCATTCCCTGCAAAGGCAGCTTAATTAGACTAACACATGTACTCTCTCTCTGCACATTCTCTCTTTGCTGCCTCTGTATATGTGTGCACCAGCTCTGCCCTCCATTAGTGATAGTGCACAGCTGGTGCACCAGGCAGAGCAGGTCCACAGGTCCCTGGGAACATGTTACAGAGGAGGTAACATTAAAATGCAGCTTGCCACGCTGTATGCAATGAGTGTATACGAAAAAACAACAATCTGTAGCGATATAATGAGAACACATAGCGACTTCCAGTTCTTTTGCTTTAAAGTCTGCGTTCTATCCGCGATACGAGGCCAGTGGGTGATAATAATTAAGGAGCACAGAAGAGGCGTGAAGGATGCAAGGCAGTAATTAGATACTTATATTATTAAAGTGCAATCTATGGCCCAGATCACAGTAGTATAATTGACTCCCACAGAAATCAGTGTGTGTGTGGTGTACACGTCTGTCATTAAAGCATAATATAACTATAAGGAAAAATAGTTTGACAGAGTTGAAATTTTGCTAAAAGTGTCTTTTTAAAAATAAAGTAAGGTAACATAACGGAAGAAATAATAAAATAGCACTTGAGCTGAAAAAAACTAGCAAAAAAGTTCAATAAAAATGGAAACTGCTAGTGGATATCAATCTATTGTATTAAAACCAAAAGCATAAAACGAAATACAGTAATGTTCTTTTTAGGAAACAGAGCAATTCAGATAAAATAACTCAGCACAATTTAATTAATAAAATCAGGCCAGTAAAGCTACAGGCAGCAACAATAAACGATACGGTTCAGATGAAGAGGCCGAAGCACATTGGGGACCAGTGTAAATCAATGATATTAGCTTGTAGAGCGATTCAGCTGTGTACAATATATCCAAAAGTGCCTAAACTGGAACAATGAAACGTCCTCTCCCAAAGCAGCAAAACACAGACAATGGAGCAATTTGTGATGTGAAGCAAAACCTGGAGCTGCCCTGCTGTTAATGAACTGCAGATTGGCTTTTGGTAATTCAATCGGCCAAGTTGTTTGCTTGAGCTTTTACAGCCAAATAAGCTTCATTTGATTGTAATGCTAACATTTATGAACCGGACAAAGAGCGTAGATCTGTTTGAAAATCCACCCCCAGGCCCCAGATTTGTGTCTCCAAACTCTGCCCTTATTTTGTACAATGTCAGTTGAGCAGCATCAGAAGTTTTTTTGCTGTATTGTTTCCAGATCTTATCCTTATCTTCACAAGGACTTGAATGAGAATTTAAGGTTTGAGATTGCACGCAACAACTCTGGTTTGCAGAGATAAAAACCCTCAAAGGCTGATTCACTGTTAGTTCCTAGCAATAATGTTTCTTCACTGTTACAGTCTCTGCTCTTTGGAAAAGTTATCCTGCCTCAACACTTTCACTTTATGGTGACTTCACGATGGAAAACTTCTCTCAACTCTACGAATACTTCTCCATCACTCTTTCTATATTGATTTTAACCGACATTAAATATTCATTACATAATGAAAGCCACATTTCTTCTCTGAGATATTTAAAAATACTCTGCTCGGAATAATTCTTCTTTTTTTGGTTAGTTTTTTGAACAGGGAACTTTAAAGTTATAAAAAATACTTGGTTCTAAAGTTTAGCAATCTTTTGCCTTTGTGGTTTTGTCACATTTGATTGACAGTAGTGTCATAAGGAGACAATCAGCATCTGTGTCAACTGTCTGTTAGATGAAAATAGTCTTTTTCCACTTTAAACCAGTGTGAAAAGCACAAATACAAGTTTTTGTATGTGTGTGTAATTGCCAGCATTAGCAGAAAACAGTGTGTTAATATGGGAACCCATTGCTTATAGTGATAACTGGTTGACAACATTTGTTTCCAGGACCTTTAAATTAGCTCCTAGTGCCTGATTGTGCAACCAAAATACTTGGTTCTTAAGTGGGGCAATCTTTTGGCTTTGTGGTCAGATTTGATTGACAGTAGTGTCAACAGCACACAATCAACATCTGTGACAACTGTCTGTTTCTTGTATTTTTAAATGCTGATTGGTAGGTGGAAATTGGCTTTTTTTCCACTTTAAACCAATGTGGAAAGCACAAATACAGGATTTCTTCCAGTGCAATTGCCAGTATTAGCAGAAAACAGTGTGTTGATGCAGGATCCCATTGCTTATAGTAATAACTGGTTGACAACATTTGTTCAGACATAAGGTGAAAATAAAGATGTTTGAGCTCCTATAGTGCCTGACTGTGTGCAGCCAAAATACTTGGTTCTTAAGTGTGACAATCTTTTGGCTTTGTGGTCAGATTTGATTGACAGTCAAAGGTGTTGATTGTCATAAGGAGACAATCAACCCCTTTGACAACTGTCTGTTTTTATGTGTCTTTAAATGCTGATCAGTAGGTGGAAATTGGCTTTTTTCCACTTCAAACCAAAGTGGAAAGCACAAATAAAACACAAATACAGGAACATTTCAAGTGAAATAACCAGTATTAGCAGAAAACTGCGTGTTGATGTAGGAACCCACTGCTTATAGTAATAACTGGTTGACAACATTTGTTTACAGGACTTTTAAATGAGCTCCTAGTGCCTGATTGTGCAGCCAAAATACTTCATTAAAATCTTTGGGCTTTGTGGTCAGATTTGATTGACAGTAGTGTCATGAGCACACAATCAACATCTG
The DNA here is from genome assembly GCA_900302755.1 of Chromis chromis. Lineage (NCBI taxonomy): Eukaryota > Metazoa > Chordata > Actinopteri > Pomacentridae > Chromis > Chromis chromis. The sequence continues at coordinate 22,046 of OMNN01051573.1, read as the reverse complement.
TAGCAACCGTCTGTTTCTTGTATTTTTTTAATGCCGATTGGTTGGTGGAAATGGGCTTTTTTCCCACTTTAAAACAATGTGAAAAACACAGTGAAATAGCCAGCATTAGCAGAAAACTGCTTGTAGTAATAACTGGTTGACAACATTTGTTTCCAGGACTTTTAAATGAGCTCCTAGTGCCTGATTGTGCAGCCAAAATAATCATTAAAATGCATAATGTGATAGGTATTTAATTCAAATGTATGTATTTGTTTGATTATATTTGATTTCCCATGCAGCATAAATCTCTGCATTATTCATTTTTGGGAGACAGTTGTTGAGTTGTACTGCTGTTCTACCTCCCACGCATTCTGCTTTTGCTTTTGTGTGTACATACATGTGTACCTGTGGATATGTGTCCTGAATAATCCACCTGCATATTTCTATCCCCTCGACGCAGCTGTCTTTGTGAGTAGTCATTCTATCAGCGGAGCGCGGCGCACCGAGCCTTCAGGGCTGTCATGTTTCAGAGAATAGCTCCGTTTTCCTCACTTTCCATCCCCAAACTCCCACCTCCACTTCCCTTCTCATCTCCCTCCTATCATCCGATTGTGTGAAGTAAAGGGACAAGTAGCAATTTTGAAAGACTTCATTTCGGTGAATAATACATTACATCTCCTCACCTGGAGCAAATTTTACTTCCTTTCCACCTTTGAAATGGGGAAATGGTTTTTTGTGGAGAAGTCTTTGAAAGCTGCACTCTGTGTGAAATCGCTCCTATATATACAGTACAGTGGGGTTCCGAAAATCTGAGAGCGCATCGAAAAGATTTTTTGGGAATGATCAGAAAGTTATGGCATGGAAGGAATATGTAGGATTCTGCTCTCTTTCTAGGTCAGGAATCAAATTTAAACAAATGACTGCCACCGAATATGCTAAATCCTTGGACAAATGGCCAGATTTCCTTGAGCTGTGCCGCTTATATGCACTGATTGGGCTCAATGTTAAAATAACTGACGGGTGAAGTGAAAAACATTGATTATTTCCTCACAGTGGCACCTGTTATGTGATCATTTCAGAAGGGTGACACTGCGAAAATAGTTCGGGGAATAGTTTGAGGAGCATTTCAAGGTGGTGAGTTGGCCTCCAGGTTCCCCAGATCTCAATCTGACCGAGCATCTGTGGGACACTCATCCAAACTTCCAGGACTTAAAAGATCCGCCTCTGACGTCTCGCTGCCTGATACCACAGCGCACCTGTTCTGGCAGCACAAGAGGGACCTTCACAGTATTATGCAAGCGGTTCTAATGTGGCTGATCGATGTGTGTGTGTGTAAAGTGTCTTTTTTTGCTGTGAAATTTGTTCAAGAACGCTGGTATCACAGGTTATTTTGTTGCTGGGTGTATTTGTGTGGGTGCAGTAACGCAGGCCAAACTGCACTTTCACATAATGTAGACAGGAAATGATGATGATTAGCTGTCACTTTTAATCTGCTTTAACTATCCTGCCAGTGATTTCCAGTGCAGAAGCTGGAAAGGGATGTTGTTGTTCATCTGGGGGTTTGCAGATTTCAGTAGGCGAGGGTTCAGGCCCACCAAACAGACTTAGAAATGTAGCATGAGCTTGGTTGATCATCAGTGCTTCAGTCCAGTGCAGCTTAATAAGAGTAGAACTTTGTAACTGAACTTTTCTAATGGAGGCTTGAAGGGAAAAACATCCTGACATTATGTACAGGATATGTTTGTTTGTTCCTGTATCCTGCTATCTTCTGACTCTCGCATTCAGTCGCACAAATTTATACAAATATGCACTCGGAGAAGCTCACCACACAGGAGGGGCTGAGCTGAGACAGTCTGTCAGAATGCAATATGAGATTCATGTGCTGCATGTTTAGTTAGATGGTTAAAAGCTTGAACCAGACAAGAAATCCGTCATAAAAAAAAAAAAATACTTCAGTTTTCAGTCAGCTCACTGTTGAGACATCAGACTTCAGTAGACAAAATGTACTTTAAAGCCAACACTGTCAGCCTTCTCCTCTCCGTCTCAACAGTTCCTCTCTTTTCCTCCATTTCAGTCTCAATTTCAAGGTACATTATTGGCCACACTTGAGAGTTTCATCATGCAGCTGCAATATAAAGTGATTATTTGCACCTAACTGCATACAGTAATGAAAATGCTGTTTTCCTTGTATTGTACAGTCAATAATAATTATTGACATATTGGAGTGCAACTTACCATGACCCTGTATAATAGTCTTTATTTACATTTACATTTCTTTTCTCCCCAACTTCCAGAGGTCTTTCTTTCTCAATGCACAATCCCACACACTTAGTAGTTTTACTCCTCAAGAGGGGCAAAGTAAACTTTGGAATAGATTAGGCTCAACCAACCTACTAATTTTGTTGTGCAAAGATGAAAGCTCAACCTTGGTGCAGTGCTGCAGAGGCTGGAAGCAGGATGAATCTTAGCATTATGCAAGACCAATATTTTATCACCAGAGCTGCTCTGAGTGGACTTCAGTAATACCCAGGCAGTTTGAGCTTCATCTGTACAGTATTTTTATGTTTAAGATGAAATGCAAGGCTGATATGCACGGATATATTGGAAATGTAGTTCATGTCATGCCAGGCTGAGTCTGGTGCATGGTGGAAGTTATAATTATGCCAGTTTTACTATTATGTATATAATTTTGCTACCGGTAACTCCTGGAGTAATCCTATTCTATAAGCCTTGATTGTACTTCCTTGCAGACATGCACATGGACAGCTGTGTACACCACAGACATGTAGTTATTACACTGCTTTCTGGCTGACTTGGAGTCCACTTGAAGGACTCTGTTCCATAAATGCACATTAAATCGGCACTACTGCCCTTGTAGTGACAGTTTGGTAAGTTTAAGGCAACTTTTGGATTGTGTACAGACCTCTTTGAAGGGGTTCTCCTTGTGCAGAAGACAAAATTTATGTCACATGGACCCCAACAGAGCCTCAAGTACTTGCAGACGAAAGTATAACACACTTAAGGTGAGATAAGATCAGATAAAACCAGATATTTGCCAGATATTTCTCAGAAAACAAAATTACATACCATTAGGAAGCTGCAGTGCCTAGTAGACAGCAATAAGATTCTTATAAAACTATCTTACATTTGATTTTTTGGAGTATACTGATACAATATTATTGTTGGTGGCCCCAATAGCACATGAGGGCCGTTTACAGATATCCTCTCCTCAAACTGACAGTAAACCTTTTTCTATACAGCGATTCAAACATTTACATGCTTCCATACTTTCTGTAGTAGATTGTTAAGGTGACCTGGATGAGTAGGCGTCATATGTACAAGGCCTATGGTCCCTATAGTCCAGCAACCTGGATTTGATTCCAGTTCATGGTGATTTGCAAATGTTTGGTGTAGTTGCGGTTCAGTGGTTAAAACTTTGGGCTATTGATTAGAAGAGCAAGGCCTTTAACCCCCCATAGTGTGGCTGACACTGATGTGAAAAGACAATTTCCAAATGTGAGATCAATAAAGTACAAAAATATTAGAAACATTGTTGGAGTTGTTGCTGTGGCCTTATATCTCTATGAAGCAAGATTATAAGGCTAGTAAGATATGTTGGGTCTAAAGCCAAAGTTTTCACATGTCATGTAAAAGCCTGTCTAGATCACCATAGTAACCTATCCTGTACAACTAATCCGCTACACAGTAGGTTTTGTTCAGGGATTGGGATTTAAGTCGGCTGTAAGAAAGCACCACCCTTTCACCAGTTCTTTTCTGGACAACATTCTCTATGAGCAATACAGATTCACAACTGAGGACTTTATATCTGCAAACTTGTTGAGCATGTTTTAGATGTTTCCCTCTTCCAACACACCTGATTCAAATGATCAGCTCATCATCAAGCTCTGCAGAAGCCTGATAACGATCCTGATCATTTGAATCAGGTGTGTTGGAAAAGGGAAGCATCTAAAACATGCAGGATAGTGGCCCTTGAGGACCAGGGTTGTCCACCCCTGGCCTAGCGGTTATGTAGCGTGACCCACATGCAGAGGCGTAGCGGCTGTGCCGGGTGCGAGTCCGACCTTGGCCATTTAACTATGTCCTTCTTCACTCTCTCCTGTTTCTAACTCCATCCACTGTCCTCTCTAATAAAGGCATGAAAAGGCCAAAAATAAATCTTTAAAAAAAATAGCATCAGACTCGATGATGAATGTTCGAGAGACATTTATTTCACTACAGCTGTACACATTTGAGCATGGAAATTAATTCAAAACAGTTGTTTGACAAATTCAACTCAAGCTTTATCTCATTTTAAGCTCCGTAACAAGGGGATCTAATAATAGCTGATCCAACTCCATCACTGATGAGGAGGCTGAAACCTCAAGAAAGGGGTTGATCAGAGTTGTTTGGTTAAATTTTACACATGATTTCACCTGGCTAACAGTTTTAGTTTGTAAAACCTTGAATATCAGTTATTTCTCTTGCATATATTGGTATTTATTGAACTAAAGAACACATAATAAATTTAAACAAATAAAACCAGCATTTCTACAGGCCACTGCCACATATTTTCACTTGTATTTTAATGATCACTATCTGATAAAGCTGAAATTTAAGGGCATTGAGACAGAGTATTTGACATTCATGTCCAAGATCTTTAAGGCGGTGACAATCTCTCTGAAACAAAAAGGAAAGAATATGTGAAAACTAATTATTTTTACTATAAATTGGCTAAAGGGAACATATTTTTATTGTGTAAAACAGAAGAAGTTGACAAACCTGAAGTCTCTGAGCTTCCCAGCAGATGCTGCACGATCTCCTGCAGTATGACCCGGTACTCATCCAAGTCATCTTCACTGATGGTGATTCCAATTTCAAAGGGGGCACTGATCTACTCCGAGGAGAGGAAGACCATTACGTGATGATTTTTGTGTGGTGGGCTTTTAGTCGTGAATCATTTTTCCACTCACTGTGAGGTGATTGTCCTCAGTGGGTGGGGTGTTCTCCTCCATGGCCTGGCGACCGACTCTGGAGGACTTCCCCCTGTTCTGTGATTGAAAACAAGATACATATCAAGAGTGCAATCAATTCAGCGTCACTTTAGAAGTTTAAAGTCAAGGAAGGTGACCTAACTCTCACGTTTTTAATAAGTACAGTATTATGCAGTAACTATTTGAAGTAGTTTTCTGCCATTTGGAAATTGAATTTTTATTCCATTTGGCAGATTTAGAAGTTTATGTGCCATAGCAGGGAAAAAATCCTGCAGACTGATAAAAATACTTCAAGAATCCATTTAGATGCCATAAAAGACAACTTCATTACATAAAAATGTGATAAAAGGGGAATTGTTAGTTTAAGTATTAGTCCATCCATCCATCCATCTTCTACCGCTTATCCGGAGCCGGGTCGCGGAGGTAGCAGTCTAAGCAGAGATGCCCACACTTCCCTCACCCCAGACACTTCCTCCAGCTCTTCCAGTGGGATCCCGACTTGTTCCCAGGCCAGCCGAGAGACATAGTCCCTCCAGCGTGTCCTAGGTCTTCCCTGAGGCCTCCTCCCGGTGGGACATGCCTGGAACACCTCCCCAGGGAGGCGTCCAGGAGGCATCCAGAACAGATGCCCGAGCCACCTCAGCTGACTCCTTAGTCGTTAATGCAAATATTATAAGTAAAATCTGACTGATCAAAAATGGGACTCTTTAGGATGTTTAGTAAAATATTGATATATTGATCAGTATTACAAGTAAAAGCATCAAAGTTAAAGAAAAAATATCAACCACACAACAAAACTCATAAAAGTGATAAAGGCTCAAATCACATGAGGTTTAACCCTTCCTGGTTTCCTTTTATGTTTTCATAAAGACGTAATCCAGATGTGTTTAGTTCGAGGACTCTCGGACACAAAGTTTCTCACCTGAGGTTTTTGTGAAGGGCTGAGAAAGCTGGAGCCTCCACTCACCGACTTGCTCCACAAGGTCAGAGAACACAGTAGGAAAGCCAGCATAAAGGTGTTTCTTTTCATAAACATGGTGAAGTTATTAAAGCTCTGCACTGCTAGATCTGCTCTACACAATGTGAAGAAGAAACCTACCAGAGTTGACTGCTTAAAAATCTAACCTGATACTGACTCCGTTCACTATCCCTCCAAATAACCTCCTTTGTTTGGGAGACTCTGGCTTCATACCTTTATATAACTCTCATGTTGGTTTAAAAACGCATTAAACATGATAGTAACAGGTAATCTTGCTGTCATATCTTGGTAGCACAGGACTGTTCAAATGTTTAAACTGATAAGAAAGTGGGCATTTCTCTGTTGTGACCTGATACCAGGCCTGCAGATCATCTTATCTATTCAGTTGGGTATGGAGGTAATAGTACTGCAGTCACAGGGATATTGATAAATACGACTAATTCAGCCTATTGTGAGTGTGCAACTAATCTCTAAATGTGTTTACTCAGAGAGAACACTGACTTCATATCAACAAAGTTACATTATTAACTTGATACCGAAGAGTCCAAATGCTCAGCAGTAGAGAATGCACCTTTAATATGTCTGAAATAAATAAAAACTAAGAATTTGACATTTAAATTTGAATCGATTTATGTTTGGTAAGAAAACCTTTCAACATGTCATGCAGCCATTTAGAAAAAAGGATATATTTTTAAATGGTTTTTGCTGATTAAATATCAAAGAACAAGCCAATTTACCAGAAAATACAGCATCCTGACTAATCAGTGAGTTTGCTGTTTTACCTGTTTGCCTCTTTCTGAGATGAGAATGTGTGAAGTGCTGTGATTGACTGCACATTTAGTATAGGTTTATTACTGAATTGAATTGAATAGCTTTATTGTCATTGTACAATGCTTAGTACAACGAATGAATGAGTGTAATGTGCAAAAATACAATAGTAATAAAAAGAACAATAAAAACAACAAATAAGTAATTACACTCAAGTCTATGGCACACACACCACATTTCCATTATTCCCATGCAGAGTTCAGTTCAGTTCAGTTCCTTAGCCTGTTAGTTATTGCCTTCAGTGTCCTAAAATGTCTGGCTGAGGGCAGCATCTGGAACAGGCAGTGTCCAGGGTGGGAGGGGTCTTGGAGTATGTTCTCTGGCCTCCTTTGACTGCGGGAACATACTCAGAGACCTACATACATTCAAATATCTTTGTACTGGGTTTATTATGTCATTTCAATCTGTCTAACAAAGTCTGATGTTACATGTTACGTCAAACACTTTTCACAGCTCATCCTAGAGCAAATACAAGACCTTATTATATCATTGTTCTGAATTCTTTATCATCATCAAATTGATTACATTTTTCAATTTTATATTCAGTACTAATTTATAGGTAAAGTCTGTTTATCTTTGAGATGATATTATGTAAGACATAATACTTGTTCTTAGAGTTTTCTCTAATGTATTATTGTCCCAAGTGTATACTGGAATGTTTTAATTTCTAAAGACTGCTCAATGTTGAAGGTCAAAGGACTTAATGTAATAATGGCCTTAAACTGCTGCTGGGAAGTGCACCTCTGCTGGATATTATTATTTCTGTGTAGCAACTGAGAGGACATGCGATATCAAATACTATATATTCAGTAAAACAGATTCAGGAGTGGCAGATTAAGGAAAAATGAGCAATGAAGAGGCTGACCCACCATGAGAATTTCCAGATCAATATTACAAAACATTTCCAATTAGTTTTTCACATGATCACAAAAAGAGAAACTGTGGACAGGACTGCCGCACAGCTTTTACCTTTTAACTGTATGTGCAATCTGTGTTTTCCTTCATGTAGACAAAGTTCAGTTCAGTTAGTAGTTATTTTTATTTCCACTCAAAGCTGCAAATGAGCCAGAAGACTTCAACAGGACTGATATAATAAAGGTAGAAAGTCAGATTATTGCAGTTTGAGAAAGACGCCAGTAGGTGGCGGTAAGGAGATAATTTGGCAGCGAGAGAATCACCAACGAAGAAGAAGCCAAACTCGGCTACCAGCAGCAGTCTGAAGATTATGGTGAAGTAAACATTTAATAAACATGGATAAAAAGAAGAAACCCTTCGACGTGACGGCTTCATCGGTGAGTTGTATTGAAAATAAGCTTTACGATGGTTTAACTGATAGTCTTTGTGGCTGTGTGATGTTTATTTAAAAGATAACACCCGCTATCATTAGCTAACTTTCTGTCAGGCTATATTGTTAGCATACACCGAGTTGTTAGTGGCTAAATAACAAACCTTTAAAACGTATATTTCGTTAACGCTTTGTTTCTTTCAGCTAGTGGACCTTAAAGCTGAACTCTACAGGAAACAGGAGCAGTTTAAACAGCAGAAACTTGGGCAAGAAACTCCTGGGGCTGGATTTAAAGCACAATCCACAGTCAAGGTACAGTATGACTGATTATATTTTTACCAGCTTGTTTGAAGACAGACTGAGGCTTGTAACTCTCTCTCTCGTCATGTTCCTGTGTAGAAACCTAACATCTGGACTAAACAAAACGCTGGTGTTTCAGCAAGAGCTGAGAAAGATGCAGAGCAGCTGGCTGAAGAGCAGAACAGCCTTGATACATCCAGGTGGGTTTAACAGTACAGATGATCTACTGTTGTAACACACAGGTGACCAAAACCTCTAACTCCTCATTTCTCCTCTCAAAACAGGCGTAAGTTGGAGGAGAAGGCCAGACTCTATGAACAGATGACAAAAGGAGACTTTCCAGGTTGGTGTAAAGTTAAATTATACCTGCCTGATATTTTTCTGTATGATTACGTGTATTTACTTTGTATTTAACCTGTCTTGTAATGCCTCAGATGAAGAGACAGAGGGACTGTTCCTTGTGGATTTCACCCAGAAGATTATCAACAAAAAGAAAGAAACATTTGCACAAAAGGAGATGGAGAAAGACGATGAGGAAAGAGCTGGCTCGTTACCAATCCCACCTCCTCAGAACCCAGATGAGGAATGGTAATGTCTGATTTGTTTTATGGGTTTGATTTAGGAAAGTTTAGCTAGTATGTTTAAACCTATATACACTGATCAGGCATAACGTTCTGACCACCTGCCTAAGATTGTATATTATATATTGTGTTGGTCCCCCTTACGTGGTCAAAAATGCTCTGAACCATTGGGTATGGACAAGAGGACCTCTCAGGGTGTCCTATGGGGTCTGGCACCAGGATGTTGGCAGTGGATCCTTTGGGTACTCTGGCTTGTGGGGCCTCTGTCAATCCAACTTGTTCCACTGCATCCTGTTGATGCTTGATCAGAATGGGGTCTAGGAAGTTTGGAGGTCAAATCAACATCTTGGGCGTTTGTAACATTCCTCAAGATGTTCCTGATTGTTTGATGTTGTTGCCATGTGGTGGGGTGCATTTTCCTGCGGGGGTAGGCCAGTGACATTTGGGATTTCCGTTTGCATGAGGGAGTGTACTTGTTCTGGGACAATGTTTATTTGGGTGTCTAAGTCTCATCAACACGGAAATCCAAAGTTTTCCAGCAGAACACCACATAGTACCAATATGATCAATGTTATTCACTTCACCTGTCAGTGCTCATAACGTTGTGGCTGATCGGTGTATTTTCACCAATCAAACGTAGACTTTAGGTATACCTCACGCTGCATTCTCCTCCCCTTCCAGCAGCTTTAGGTTACCGTTTTCAAAATCCTCTTCGTCAGCCAGGCCTTTAACTATGCAAAACTTTAAGCCTTACTATGATAAGGCTTAAAGTACAGTCGTCATGAACAGGGGGAAATGAGTGTTTTTTTGTTCCAGGCTATAAATGTGTTCATTTCTGCTGTAAAGTTGAACACCCAAGCGGCTTCTGGGAGTTTTCTGTTCCTGTCACATTTTTTTCACTGCAGTATAAAAGCAGCACAACCCTGCCTAGAAGTAAAGAGGACTGAAAAAATGTCTTTTGTGCAGCATGACACAGTTATAATGCCATGAATCATAAATAAAGTTACATTTCCTTGATAATTTATTTTACAAAAATTGAAAAACACTGAAATTAACATGTACAACGTTTCCCAAATATCCACAGATGTTACCAATACTGGAAAAACTATACATATTATATATATATTACTACCTACATTTTTTATTTGTTTCCATACTTGTCCTCTATGTATATTCTCTGTGTAAACAAAGCCTTCAATTCAGCCTAAAAGTCCCTGAATTTGTGTCACGTGGCTGTTCATCAGAGCTGAGTCACTATCATAAGCCCTGTTCTGACTTAGTAGTTGCATGAAGGACTACATTGTGGTGTTTCTCCATCAGGAACTACACCATTCGTTTCATGCCTGTTCCCATCATGGATGCTGCTCAGGCGCTGAAGGCGAATCCAGAGAAGACAGAAGACGCCTTACTGAAGGTTGCTTTTAAATACGTAACATTTTTCAGTTTGTAAAGAGCTTCTGTTGTATGATATCAGATTTATGAAAGACGTAAAAGTCAGGTTGTTCTTGTGCTTTGTCATGCAGATGGAGCAGTACCTGCTGAGGAACCACGAGACACGGAAATACCTCCAGGAGCAGGCGTACAGGCTGCAGCAGGGAATAGTCACGACCACCACACAGCAGGTGGGCACAGCAGCACGCTAACACACTGGATTAGCAGCTCTTTTTTAAACCTCTGAACTCTAAAAACCAACAGGCAACCTACAAGTCTCATGTTCAGAAATCAGAGTCAAAGTCAGCCAAATTGAAGCTTATAATCATGATATTTCATCAAATCAACTTCAAAAACTCCAATAGCTCACTTGGTTGAGCGGGCGACCCATTTTTGGGGGCTGGAAGTCTCGACTACACTCAGGTCCAACCCAAAGCATCAATTAGCATTCCCCCTCTCTCCTCCCCACCTTGAAGAAGTGTCAGATTTCTGTGGTCCTTGAACTACTCACGTCTGACTTTTGGATATTTTACCAAAATGGCTTTATTCTACATGCCTCATTTAAGAATTTGCCCAAAAAATAAACCTGATTTGCCCCAGATTCTGTTAAAAAACAACAACTAGAAATTCTGCACTCCTTACCGCAACTGGGAAGCCATGACTGACTAAGCTGCAGCCAAAGAAAGTCAAATTTTGTCTTTTATGATTTATTAGTTATAAGTGATGATCATTTATTAGTAGCTTAGTTATACTCCCCAGAAGATTGTTTTGGTTCTCACTACTTCTAGCCATGGTTGTGCTGTTTTTCATCGAGGTGCATGACTTTATAATGAGCCCACAGTGAGTAAAAATGCGCAAAAACGACCAGAAACTGCTTGAGATTCAGAAGGTTAATGTAAGTGTATTACAGCTGACTAACCTGTGATTGATCTTTGTGATGCAGATGATGGACATGATGTGTGTGAGGGTGCAGGACCACCTGAACTCTCTGAGGTTCACCGAGACCAACTCTGTTCAAGAGGACATGAAGGTGGCCGAGAACCTCATGAAGGACGCCAGGAACTCCAAAACAGTAAGAACACCTCAATCTACCAGCTTTCATAGCAGACACACAAAACAGAGCTTTTGTCTGACAGGCAGCCAAAACAAATGTGTCACAAAGGTTAAGATAAGATAAGATAAACTTTAATGATCCTGAAGAAAATTCTTGTGCCAGATACTACTCATTAAGTACCATAAAATGCTGAATTAAACAGGTAAGCTAAAATAAGACTACAATAAATTAATACTGAGGTAGTAAGTAATATCACACATGATAAAGGAATATTGCACCTAAAAAAGAAGATGAAAATGAAATGTTGTCCCTTACACTGACAATGTTGTATATGAAAGTGAAATATTGCACTTGAGAAATAAAAATCTGAAATATTGCACATTAAATATACGGAAAGTGATATTGCACAGACTGTTGAGAAGTGATACTGGAAATTATATTGATATTATTGTTTAAATGCAAGTAGGGCTGTTCTAAATAGTAGTTGCCGTCCTTCGAATATTCGGGTCCAATTAATGACGACTATTCGAATATTCAGCTCGAGCCGGAGCGGAGAGCGGAGCGTGACAGAGGAATTGGTAGATCCATGTACTAGAATATCGGCGGTGTATTAGAGCCTCAGCTAACTCGGCGGCACACTACTGCCTCGGCAGCGCACTCCGTAGCACTCAGCGACACTCCGCAGGTACCGATGGCGCCCGGCGGGGGCGCGCATGACTATTCGAATATCTAGATTTCTATTCAAATACCACCACAACGAACGAATATTCAGATATTCGAATATTCTGGACCAGCCCTAGATGCAAGTGCCCGATGCTTTTAGATGCCCTACCTGCCGAAAGGGGAGGAGTTATACAGTTAATATAAAAATAGATTCCCCCTATCTAATGCTGGAGACTCTGGTGTCTTTCTCAGTCTCTTTATTTTTCTGTATTCCAGCTGCTCCCGAATCTGTACCACCTGAGGAGTGGGGAATCCAGAGGTGCATGTGTTGGAGCCATTCAGGATAAACTGGAGTCGATGGCAGGAGAGGTGGCGACAGTGATGGACGAACAGCTGCAGGTACTGAGATTAACGGCAACATGCGGACCTCACACTGTGGAGTTTGGTGTGAGACTTAAACTCTGCTAACTCGTGTGCCTCAGACGATGCTGGTGTCCATGGTGGACGCTGCTGAAGGCCTCTGTCCTCTTGTGATGAAGAGGAGCAGCCTTCGTCAGGAGCTGCTGAAGGCCAGTGCAGGGAGGATGAGTATACCTCGCAGCTTCATCACCACCACACTGCTGGAGCAGTCCGGAGTCGACATCATCAACAAGATCAGGTCTGTTCTGCTGCATCTGTGTGTTTACCAGTTTCACTTAGTGAGTTCTTGAGTTGCAAGCTTTAATTATCAGAAGAAGTCCATGACTGGTATTTCAAGGGGAACAGGTCTTGTAATTATCAATGTAACTGCAGCTGATGTGACATTTCAAGGTGCTAAATACATTTTGTGTTCACACATGTGTCATGCGCTTCCATAACAAACCAGGTTTTCTGTGACGTCCTTGTGTCTTGGTTCTCACTGTGCAGACTGAATGCTGGCAGAAACAGACCAATGCAGCATTTCTACAAATGATTCCAGAAAATGTCAGGGTTTTTCCTGGTCTTAACTCGAGCATGAGGAGTTGTTTTTTATTTTAATTGAAATGACACGGTATCTTGCCCAAGTTAGACCATTTATCAGCTCTAGACACTGTAAGAACATAGCTTTTTGAGAGTCCTTCAAGTGATTATGTGTGACATTTGGGTTTTTTCCAGCAAACTTGAGCAAATTTAAGCATAAAAATGTCATAAAAATCACTTTATTCTACACGTCTCGTTTAAAAATGTGCCTAAACTAAACAGTTTGCATGAGCTAGATTCTGAAGGAAAAAAAGTCCCTTGACAAAACATTTAGGGACTTTCAGCAATACTGGGCTGAACTGCAGGTTGTGTTTCCACAGAGCAAATAGGAGAAGTAAGAGAAATTAACTTTTTAAATGATTTCTGGCTTTATTTTTGACATTTTTGAGTTCTCTCTCCTTCTATTCATGGTTGTTCTGTTTCCATAGAGGTGCAGTCCTTTATGTTACAGGAGGGAGTTTAAGGTTCAATATGTAAGATGTTGGACATGAATACAGCAGCAGACAACTCTCTACTATGTAAAGATATAGCGGAGAATAATGCTCATCTCCCTCTGCAATCGTTATATATTCTACGTCATGCTGCCAACATTTGTAGTCTGGATAAAAGTGGTGGCTTTTATGAAATGTGCTTCTGACCCACAGCAGATGTCGACAGTAAAGTCGAGTTTGATCCTCCAGTTTTCTCTGCAGTGGATCTGCTTTACAGCTAAACCTGCACTTGTTAACAGTTTTCCCACCAGTCAGGCAGCTTTGCAACACGTCATCTTGATCAGATGTGGTTTTCAGTTCTGCGTTGTGTTTAATTTATGCATTTTGTTATTTCTGTGTGAAACAGTGAAGTGAAACTCAGCATTGCGTCGTTTCTGTCTGATCGCATCGCGGACGAGATCCTGGAGTCTCTGTCCAGATCACAGCATACTCTGGTTAGTGTCCTCCCTGCCCACGTGCCTGTCCTTCTTTTATGTCTGCCTTTCTGTGTTTTCATCCTTCCCTCCTCCCTCCGTCCGTCTTCAGGCCAACCACCTGATCCGGAAGGACCAACCTCTGGTGCGTCAGGAGCCCCAGATGGAGACGGAGGTCCTGGATGAGATCGTTCTGCAGCCGGAGAACCACGACCAGGCTCAGAAACAGGACCGGAAACACGGTTTGGAGGATATGGACTCCTGCACGGTAGGAAAATATGGGCAATGTGGAACAAATATTAAGAAAACATCAGTGCAGTGCCGCCATCATCTGAGCAGATGCTGTGCAGAGTTTAACACATGTTTTGAAACTCCACTTACTCATGTGAAAAATAAAAACGACATAAAATGTTGTTTTTGCTCTTTAGATGACTCCTAAATCCAAGAGGAAGAGTATTCTGGTCAGAATGCTGCGACCCGTCTCTGTAGCGTTTGGTGAGTGACACATAAGCACCTCAATGTCAAAGATGGCGTCAGATGACTACTGCTATTTATATTACACAGTTAAATGTAAATTACAATGAGATGCAAGTTTTCAAGATGGGATAAAAATAATTTATTTACATAAAAAATAATCCTACTTGCATCGGATGTGTTTTCTTAGTTAGTTTACTTACGTTGATTTTTTTTTTACTGGGCGTTTTTTGCTGCCGTCACATTTTTCCCCCCTGTGGGCTCATTTTTCTCTGCAATATAAAGTCCTGCACCTCTATGGAAACAACACAACCATGACTACAAGGAGAGAGAACTCAGAAATCTCTTCTTTGCAGAATGACACAGTTACAATGCCATAAATTATAAATAAAGAGATAAATGAAAGTTGCATTTCCTTCATTATTTGTTTTATAAAATCTGAAAAAAACCCAACCTGGAATCAGCGTTTACAACATTGTTTCCATACATGCCTCCTCATTGCTCTGTGTAAACACAGCTGAGTCACTAACGCTGTTTTATAACTCACTGAGGTACCAGTTTTTAGTCACCCCCCTGATCCATTCATCCTTAGTGCATAAAAACCCACCATAAGAAGTTGCACGAAGACGAGGGCAAACTTAGCTACTAGGACTTGTATGCAGCAGTCCCTCTTGGTTTTCTGACCTGTTGGATCTTGTTTTTTTTAATGCTTCTATTTGCCCAACAGAGATGGAGTTTGACCTGGACAAAGCTCTGGAAGAGGTTCCTATCCATGTCGAGGACCCTCCTCTTCCTCCTCCTCCTGCTCCTTCACAGTCATTAGACAGAATGTCGTACTATGGAGATCTCCCCCCACCACCTCCTCCACAGGACGCAAAGCCCGTCTGTTTGGGCGAGCTGCCACCTGTGGAGCACAAGACGCTGGAACATCGCACCAAACACCGCCCAAAACCCAAGAAGAGGACAAAACCCACCCGATCACCTGTAGGTGTCCAGTCGTACCATTTGTTTCAGTCCTACCATCAGCTTGCATTTCACACACATTATGGTAAAAATGCAACTTTTCTTCTGACCCTCTGAACCCCAAAACCTGCCAGCGGGTTTGATAGACGTGTTATCATCTATAAAATCAGCAAAATTACACCATTTATCAGAACCAGAAACAAAAAAAACAGAATGAATCGTCAGGTTTACGACTTTTCAACGGTCATTGAAATTGTTATGTATGACTTTTGGTTTTGTCAGAAAGATTGACCAAATCTTAGCTTAAAAGTGTGATAGATCATCAAAATCCCTTTATTCAACATGTCTCTTTTAAGAAAATTGGCAGAAATAAAGCACTATTTTATTCCAGTAGTGGTAACACCTATGGGAAAAAGGTTGTACATGTAAATTCCAGGTTTTTTAAATTCTTGTAATGCAAATAATCCAAAATTAAACTTCAAGACATTCTTGAGTTCTCTCTACTTCTACCCATGGTTGTGCTGTTTCCATAGAGGTGCACAACTTTACATTGCAGTGAAAAATGAGCCTACAGTGAGTAAAAATGTGACAGGAGAAAAAAATACAGAGAACATACTTAGGGTTCAGAGGGTTAAATGTTGGAAAACATTAGTGTTGTGGTCTTGACTCTGGTAATCACTGAGGAAAAAGTGGGTTTCTCCCAATCCCTAAAGTATATTCTGTGAGCCATGACCTCAAGATTACATATATTTGTAATGATATAATTCAATAATTACATCTTCTTTCTCTGTGTTTGTCTCTTGCTTTAGCGGACGGCTACTGGCAGCTCTGCTACACAGGAAACAGAACAGAACAGCGTCATGGCAAAGCTGGATGAGGGCCTGGATGACTTCTTCTGCAAGAAAGTCATTAAACTCAGCTTCAAGTGAGGCTCATGTTTAAAACTGTTGACATGATGTTCGCACAGCAACCTGAAAACACATTTTCATAGAGCCTCTCCCCAAATCAGTTTTATTGAAAGTGAAGAACAGTTGAGTGTCGTCAGCAAAAGAAGTCACCAGATGCTTTTTCACAATATGAAGACTTGGGGGATTAGTTCGGCTTGTCAGGCTTAATAATTTTTCTTTCTGTTTTTCTCTCTGATATTACTTTGATATTCTCCAGACTTCCCTCTGTGAAAGGTCCATCTTCCAATACACAGGAAGGAACAGATAAAAAACGTGAATCTAGGAAGAGCGGCTTCTTCAACCTCATCAAATCCCGAACATCGCGGTCAGAGAAGAGCCATGGAGCTGCCTCCATCACCCCAACTCAGCCTTCTTCATCCATCACCGCTGCTGCCCCGTTGCCTGAAGAGACGCCACCCACATCCCCAACACCACCTGTTAAAATCCCTGCCGCTGTGGCGGAGCCTCATCAGGAGCTCCACAGGGCTCCATCCTCAAACCACACAGATTCTGAGACCGAGGTGTCTCCGATTGCCACTGAACCTGCTGAGGAGGAGAAAGAGGAGAAACTTATGGAGAGTAAAGAGAACCTGGAGAAGACGGAGAACCCAGAGAAGAAGGAGAACCCCCACATACCCCGTCACATTGGGGTTCCTGTGATGGGAATGGACCTGATGGCTGAGATGAAGGCCAGACAGGAGAGAATGGCTGGAAAGAAGGTGGGTGGAGTCTGAGAATCACTAGTCAACATGTTGCTGCTTATCTTATCCTAACCCTCTGAAATCCAAGCAGTCTCTGGGCATTTTTTGTTACTGCAATATAAATTCCTGCACCTTTATGGAAACAGCACAACCATGATTCCAAGTAGAGAGAACGTAAATATGTCTTCTTAGCAGTATGGCTAAGTTATAATACAGTGAACAGTAAAAGGAGAAAAGGCAAAAGTTTAATTTCTTTGTTTGCCAGAAAAACTGAAATCAACGTGCAATATAACAGCATTTTTCAAAAAAAAATGGTGGCTCTCTTACTATATATATTGTACTACTTACATACTTACTACTTACTTGTCCTCTTATCTGCTCTGTGTAAACACTGCCTGCAGTTCAGCCGACTGTCGGAAAGTTGAAAATCTGCTGATTTGTTATGTTCTCATAGTTTCTGGCTCTGATAAATGGTGTAATCTTGGCATTTATTTAAAGATATTATGCCAAAAGCTATAAGAGCTTTTGGGGTTTAGAGGGTTAATTCACAATATTAGCAACTCTTTGTTGTATGATTGTATTAGATTGAACAAGTGTTCTTCGTAAAGTGCTCAGTGAGTGTACATTTAGTAACCTGTATTATAATGATAATTCTCTTTCTCTCTGTTTTCAGCATGAATCATCATCCTTACTAGACAAGGTGGATGGAGACAAAGGTTTGTGTTACCTGTGCACCTGCATTAGATTTTCTAGCTATGTTAAGCTAGATTAAATATTGCAGGGGGGTTTTGTTTGTGTTTTTCATTAAATACCTTGAGAATATGTGACTTTTTCTCCTGTTGATTTCTGAACACAAGACTTGTAAGTTTCCACAGTTATCAGTTGACCTTGTATAACCTGAAGTAATCACATTATGCAAGTAAAATAACAGTGGGATTAAACTGTGATCTAAACTGTCTCTATCATTTTCCTGCAGCCAAGTCAGACGACCCAGCAGACACTGAGGAGTCCAGACCAGAGCCGACTCCCAGGTCCAAACCACCGAGCGTCACACCCAAACCACCACCACCCCAAGTGGCCTCCCGCACCTCTGGACTCCTCAGTCCAACTACTCCAAGGCCAAGCAGCACCTATGTCACAGGTGAGTAAGGACAAGGAGAAAAAACAAACACCAGATTAACTGTGGGGCATCAAACAGAGAGGAGAAGCTGTCGGTGTGATGTTGAGAATCAGTCAATGAGTTGTTTGATTGGTATTTGTGTCTCAGATGAATCTACCGAGGCTCAAGCAGGCGGCTCTTCTCCCAAAGGACCACTTCCTGCTCCTCGCCTGAAGAGGGTGCCATCAGAGCAAGAGAGCGAGAGCACCAGCTTTAATCCTGCAGCACCCCTGTCTCCTCTGGACGGTGGGTATCTTCCTGCATTTGACCTTTAGACAGAACTATAGGTCACACATGGTTAGTTCACGCACATTTATGTGAGAAAGCCGACATGTCTTTATGTTTTGACCATTTCTGGCTCTGATAAATAATGTATTAGGGTGATATTTTGTTTGTTTTCTTTAAAGTGAACGTATCTTTCAAACCCACTGGCAGGTTTTGGGGTTCTGAGAGTTAAGTTACAACACATAGAAAAAATAAACCAGTGGTTTCCGATGTTTGTGGCTTTTTCCAAACAGCTATGTGTAGTCCGTCACATTTCAGATGTCTATGAGTTGCTAACAGCTCTGGAAATGTAGATTTTTTTCCCTCTTGAACATGGTTTTCATTTCAATAAATGTTCCAATAACACAGCAAAAATCAAAGATTAGAGGAAAACCGAATTAATTAATCTCTCCCATTAATCATGTTTGGATCCCTCTGATTTATCTGCTGTCTTTGTATAAAAACTGGATATAAAATAGTTCAAACTGGCTCCACCTGCAGCAGCGACAACAATAACATGCTGCTGACACACTTGATGCTTCACTTATAATGATCTAATGATGACTGATACATAATAACGTATCTGTCTGAGGGAGCAAGCTAGGATTTTTACTTTATCACTTTAACTACATTTTTTTTGCTATGTGCTTTTACATAAGTAAATCTGAATCTGTCTTCCATCTCTGGTAACAGAAGTGTAATCATTTGGTTAAAAGAACTTTACACTGATAGTTTAAAGTCTGATTCTGGTCTGAAAAGAATCTGCAAGAAGTAAAAAACCCTCCTGACAACAGACAGACGCAGTTGTTCAGATACTTCCTGTAAAATGTTCTTTCTTGATGATGAAGGCTGCATGACTCATAAACCGGAGCTAAAAATGTAGCACTCGATTTAACAGGTGACGACTTGTTTAATGAATGCTTTCAAGGCCATATACAGCGCTCTACGCACAATGCTGTGGAAGCAAAAAACCCATCTCACTTACAGCGTTTAATCCCTGCTTGCTCTTGATGTGTTCAGATGTCACCGCGTGTGGGTGGATTTTGTAGTTTGACGTCTTAGTTTTGTAATTAACACTTACGGGGAACAGCGTTTTTCCCTTTTTTTATGTTGTTGTGCAGGAAGTTGTAATTTAGAGGTGCAAAAAGATGTTATTTGAAAGTCAAGCAGACAGGAAGAAAAGGTCATTTACACATTCAAGGGGTGTTTATTGCACATTACACACAGACTTCAATTGAGTTAAAGTGTTACAGAAACATTTCCTGCACTGCTAACAATCTCTTTAGAGTTGGTTTTCTATAATCTGGTGACATATAGGTGAATTGAATTGAGTATTTTATCACAAAAGAACTTGAAACTTTCAAAATTGTTCTTATTTTCTGGTGTCTGTCAGTGTGAGGGAGATTCTTTCTTTCCTGTGTGACCGGAAACATCACTTTTCAACACCTATTTCCTGGATTAAAACCTTTACGTAATATACTAACATCTCCTCTCAGTACCAGTTGTTTCCAGATAAACACTAAGAAATAAACTCATGACATAAAGAAGACAAACAGTGTAATTTAAGTGTATGTGTTGACTGGAGTATTTCTGAAGGACTGAGTTTAATCATATTTCCTCTTCTTCGTCCTGCAGCTGAGTTTCCTGCAGATGGAGATGCGTTTGAGCCTCCCAGTGCAGCAGGTACTGAGGCTGGCAGCAGACAGTGGTCATCTTTGAAAGGTTCATCCAGTCATCCAGCTGCGACGGAGGATGAACGAGAGCGAACCAAGTCCCTTCCTGCCTACGGTTCGACCAATCACAGCCTACCTTTTCAGTCGAAATGTTGAATTACGTGTGTTTCCCTGTCATTTCATTGAGAAAAACCTATATAAAAAATATCTGTTATTTAACTATAAGCCACCAGTTTGGATTTATCAGATCTCTTAGAAAAATCAGAGCTTTTTAGTTGTATTTTGAACGATATTAAGCAGTATTTACTTAAGCTGCAAAGATGAATCTATTAACTATTAAATTAATCATAAGCTACTTTGATATTTAGTCAATTTGAGTAATTTTTTAAGCCAAAAAACTAAAGAATTCTCTCATTCCAGCTTCTTAGACGTGAATATTTTCTGTTTACTTACATAATATTGAAGGGGTTTAAAGAACTGTCTGATTTAACCCATTTTGAGCCATTGGCTTTTCAACTTTTCCTTGAATTATATATCTATATTTGACATGCCATTTGAAATCTAAGATCATTAAAAATATGTCTGTGAATGTTCTCATTCATCCAGGTCAGAGTCATTCTGGGCAATTCAATGGACTCAGTAATATGTCTGTGAAGACATTTCGCCTCTCATCCAAGTGGCTTCATGCGTGCGAAGACTAGACTGGGCTAGTCTGACTCGCTGGTGGGGAAACCCAGGTATTTAACCTCTGTGGAGGTGTTTGCAAAGACCAATGGTGACTTTGGAGCACTCACGACCGTTAGTCACAACTGGTCTTTGCAAACACCTCCACAGAGGTTAAATACCTGGGTTTCCCCACCAGTGAGTCAGACTAGCCCGGTCCAGTCTAGTCTAGGCTTCACGCATGAAGCCACTTGGATGAGAGGGGAAACGTCTTCACAGACATATTACTGAGTCCAGTTGCCTTCGATTGAATTGCCCAGAATTCATTAAAAATTGTTTTATTCTGGGCCGCCGTATAGCTTGCTGAGTTAAGGCGTTACCATGTGGGCGCAGGTCGCCAGCAGCAGTCATGAGTTCGAATCCGGCTCAAAACCCTTTGCTGCATGTCTCTCTCCTCTATACCCCCTTTCACCCTGTCTCTCTCTATCAATAAAAAATGGAAAAAGCTCCCCCCAAAAAATAATAATAAATAAATAAAAGTTTTATTCTACATATTTCATTTAACATTTCGCCAAAAAATAACTTGTTAGCTCTAACCACATTCTGTCAAAAAAATAAAGTAAAATCTACACTCCTTGTCGCAGCTGTAAAGCCACAGGTGACTCAGATGTGCAGTGATTATTCATTTTGCAAAATTCTAAAAACCTGAAATCAATATGTACAACCTATCCCAAGTGCCCACATGTGTAATATTGGAAATAAAATGGTGGTTCTGCATGTTATAGATATTTTACTGCTTACATGTTTAATTTGTGTAGACACAGCCTGCAGTTAAACCGAAAAGTCCAAGAATGTTTCTCACATTACTGTCGGTCGCAGCTGAGTCAGTTTTGCCTGCAGAGTTTTGCCGAGGTGCACAGAATTTGTAGTTTCTAACAGAATCTGAATTTATTTTTAAATGAGACATGTAGAATAAAACGACTTTCCAAGGTTACAATTTCATTTAGCAGACACTTTTATCCAAAGCGACGTACATAGGTAGGTAGGCGGGGCAGCATTAAGGACCTTGCCTAAGGGTCCTCACTGGATACCTGCGCCCTGACCAGGATTTGAACCACCGACCTCCCATGCCAAGGTCTGGGGTGTTAGTCACTGAGCTATCCAGCTGCTCCCTTTGATTAAATATCACGATCTTAAGCTTAGATTTG
>OMNN01051572.1:0-24529 GCA_900302755.1 Chromis chromis | reverse complement strand
CCCCCTCTTTCTCTCTGAGAGGATGTTCCAGCCGCTGCACACTGACAGCTCGGGGATATTGTGTGTGGAAATGTTCCTGTTGGACCCGCAGGCCCTTACAATCTACCGGACAAAGGCTAGAGCACCTTTGCTTAAGGCTTGGCACCTTTGACCTCCAGCTCGCACTTCAGACTTGTCACCGTGGCTAATTTTCCTCTCCCCTTAGCTTATGGATGCGCCTGCTTTAAAGGTGTTTGAGTGATACAACACTGACAGTAGTAAAAGTTAATGCAATGCAGTACATGTTATGGCTGGTAAACAACAGCGAAATAAATAAATAAAAGGGGGGAACAACATCAGTCGAGCTGAAGTCTGTCACCTCTAGGTGCAATGGGGGATTGTTTCTAAAGAGCATGTGGGCAGTGGAGATGTAGCTCCTGCGCTGGCAACATTTCCAGTCGCTTCAGTGAATCAGAAATCAAGCAGCATCATATGATCCTTATAGAGTCCAGGCTGGCACATTAGAAACTGTGCCCTTCAAATGAGAGATTAGAGATGTGTAATAAATGTCGGACTAATTACAAAGAAACTCTCGAAGGAGGAACAATCTTTATATTGTCCTAAAGTAACTGCCATCCCCTGTATGGAAATCAAGAATTATAATTAGTAGTCATTATAAAGAGTATTTCAATAACAGTGTGTAGCAAGTGTGTTTAAGTTTGAATAAACAATCCAAATTAAGTTGAAGAAGAATTGTTATTTTATTATCTTCTGATTACACAAATCATTTTTTTCAATGTCCTTCAGCCATTTACGATTTCATCACAGGTGAGGAAATAAGAAACTAATTCCAAACTAGCCAAGGATCTGCTGCACTAAAAAGAATATTTCCCTTGATAGAAGATTGTGATTTGAGAAAATTTCTAATATTGTGCTCCTGTCACAATCAATTTCCAATTACCATAAATCATTGTTGCGTAAAGTGGGAGTCATTTGGAGTTCTACCTATTTTCCAACTCTAATATAAAGAATGAATTGAGCATTTATATAATGTTGGAGGTTATTTCATTCATCCTGGAAGGAACAATCAAAGGAGACAAAGGGAAAAAAAGAATAGCTGACATTAAATTCATCAATTTCCTTTGGCATATTCGGTATCTCTAGTTGCACAAGACTTCAGCGAGACTTTTTCTATCAGCTGCAGACGTAAGAATGAAACAGGTTAACCACAGGATCTAATTGAAAGGAATCTGGCGAAGGGTGTAATGGTATATTGCACAAAAAGGGGAAAAACTCAGAACTCATGCCTCCATCCTGTGAAGCGTGATGGCGCTCATCCTGACTCGATCGGCTGTCACTTTTGACACAGCCTGCCAGAGTTCTCCTTCACCGATCATGGGTAACATGGCGGGTCAGAGGATGAAATAGAAAAGGCCAAGAGCAGTCCAATATTTTCCTCAGCCTTATAGCTGCAGATACTTAACTCAGAGACGTCAAAGACTCAAGAGAGCATGAAAAAAGCCTAAAATGACTGTCTAAAAAGGGAAAAAAATACAGCATGTCTCTATGAATGTCAAGATCCTGATGGTCTCTGAGCCAAAGGCTGTGATACAATTGTAAGCTACTTGCTCAATGCAGCTCGTTCAACCATTTGAAGATCATTCAGATGCCTATCTGGTTGCTGCAGCACTAAAGTCGAGAGCTTTCGGAGTGGTAAGCTGTAAGGAATGCTTCCTATTCTGTTCTGGGGTGCACGTTTCGTGCTCCGCTGTTTCAAAATAAAAACAACTGGGCCGGATAAACTGCTCTCTAGATATCCAGCAACTCTTATTAGCGAATGTCCACCAAAGAGGCCGCAACACTCAATCCAATACATAAAGGTGGTGGTAAAATACTGCAGAGTAGGCAACAAAGCACACAACAATTAGGTCTTCTCCCAACTGGCTAGCCACAGGAGTCAGTGAAGGCATGTATTACCAGAGCCTTAACTCTTACTCCATTATGTAGTGTATCCACACCCCGACGCAGCAATGTTTATCTACAACAGACTACTGAGCAGTTTCAAATAGCGTTTTTAGCCTCTATTCTCAAGTGCCACAGTAAGAGATTCCAATTACCCGAATGGTAAGGAGCCAGTGAGGGAGGCATAAAGTACATTAGGGATCCCCTGTAACTGCAGGGACCTTTTAGAGCCTCAACTGAAGAGGGCCGGGAGACTGAGGGGACAGTGACCCTGCATGGATAGCCTCTGTCAAAATTTGACCACGTCAAGCACAAAGGCATTATGGGAATCCAGTGTCACCAAGTCCTAATTACTGTCTGTGTTCAGAGCAAATTACTGCCTTGTTCCTCTGATTAGCGAGGAGGCTAATCTTCACCTGTGTACGCCAGCACTGCTGAGGGCCCTTGAGTGTTAGCGCTTCGTCTTCTGTAATTTATTTTTAAATCAGTGCCCGCTCCCAAGAGTTTTGAGTGTTTTGTTGTGAACCGCTTACCATGATCCCCACCACCGCCCCCTCACCCCTAAATCCTTGACTAAATCCTTGTTTGGTGCCGCAGGAAGATAAGCAAGAACAACACTTGGGCATAATTGACTCGTACTCCTCTCCAAGATGTCAGAGCGGAATCATCTCTCTGCATATTGCCTTAGTATGTCACACACTGTACACTTCTGCATGTTGCAGATATAGAATCCAATCAAGTTCTAAAACAAACTAGCACAACCCTCACGCCGGAAAAAGTTCCCGGTCGACAGCAGGGAAAGGGGGAAAAAAAAAAACTGCAGGAGCTGCTTTTAGCTGCATCTCTACAGTGAGCGGTAACTCTCATTTGGCTCCCAACCTCACCCTGGAGGTTCTGCTTTAGAAACCACAACATTTGCAGATTTTCATCTGAGTGAATGTCAGTGTCTCGTCTGCGTGGGGCGGTTTACAGGTAGTGTGTTACACAGGTGTTGGTTTACACAGGAAATGGCACATGCAGCCTGATTGGGACTGTCCCGAGAGACGGAGGCATAAACATAGAGCACAGATGGGTCCAAGGGCCAGTGGGAGCAGCACCTTAATGAATACGCAGCTGAGTACTACACTTCACAACATGCAAAACAATATTCTAAGGCCGCAGTAAAAAATAGAACAAAAATCATCTGAATATCATTACACAATGAATTATTCATACAATTTCTAAAGGGACTACGTCAAGCAGTCTCTCCCCTGCTTTATTGATGATTTCATTCAATATCTCAGCAGATCACTGTTTGTATGACAAAGCATTTTAGTTACAAATGTAAGCAGTTTATTTAGCACACAGCTGTCTATATACAGTATATCTATAACTAGTAAAATAATAATTTAAATGGATGAAAATTATTTTAGACTAAATATAACAGATACGGAGAGAAAAAGAAAGATGGAAAAGAGGAGAGAGAGATTGTAGTGGGAAAAAAAGGAAGTTGTTGTTATGGTTCCCGGTGTGTGAGCACATCATGTAAACAGGCCCCAAACAGGGAACACATTTACCATACTGCTATTCAGTGTGAACCAGGACATTGATTCACAACACTACATGAGTGTGAGAAAAACGATAAATGCATCACCTCAGATATTTCACACTAGCGTTGGTAGTGTGTAAAAGCTGTTGTGACAGCTTGGGTATTAGGGCTAGATAGATGGAAAATGTCTGGCTGCTTATGAATGCCAATGTGACTGAGGTGACGGGTTTGACACAAAAACACTCCACCTCAGAACAATTAGGCTGTTCTCAGGCCCCATCCAGTGTTGTCAGTGATAATGGAAAGCTGTGAGGATAACTGGTGATAAATAGACTTTAACACCCTCCTCCTTAAGAGCAATGCAGTCCTGCAGTCCTCTCATATGCTTAACTAATCATGACCATGGCCGGCAAATTCATACAAAAGACTAATTACTGTTGTACTTCACTTCAGTCTCAAAGGCCTCTTATATAAGGACTTGGGGGTTCTCTTGCCTCTTTTCTCCTCTTGATGGGTATTTTTTTTACAAGTAGGCCTCATGCTAGACAAAAGCGTTTAAAAATTGGTGATTGCTTTCATCCGCTTTAATTACATTCAGAAATGGCATTTCTGCCACATAATACACCCCTATTGTTTCAGAATTATCTGGCTTGGGGAGTAAAATCTACAATATTTGACGATGCTCCCGAGCTAAATCGCCTCTTGAAATTGAAATATGCTGCCGAAATACAAAATAAAAAGCCAGCCTTTGCTGCTGATATACTGGAAGCTCCTTGGCTTTCTGCAGAATGCTATTATTATGCATATCCAGGTAGAAAGTTAATTAACCCAAAGCTTAAGCTAATTATGGTAGCAGAATGCTATCAACCAAACGCTTTCAGTCTGACAGCTGTCCAGAATTTCATTTGCTAATCATTTGTCTTTTGCCGGAGCATATGGTACATTTCCCCGCTATCACAGCAACAACAAACAGATGAAAATCATTAACTAAAAACAATGTGCAATGTGAAAAATCAGACACAGATTTATAAGGCTTTGTGTCAGAGAAAAAAGGGGGATTTATGGCCTGGGAAATATAATGATAATTTTTGGTTTTAGCCACTTAGGATTTTAGGCTGATCACGTGACCCAAGTGTGCAGGGAATTCAGATGCACAAATATATTGTTTATATCTATATGCAAATGAGACAGAATGTTTATCCGTGTAAAATTAATTACAATTTTCTATAGGAGCATATGCAAAGAGCTTGTTCTTAACAATTTTTAGCTTCTAGCACATTTTGTGCCTGTTTTTTTCAACACAATATTTTTATGTTGTTAAAAGTAGAAATCCCTCAGCTCAGAATTAAATCAATTATTTTCCAAGAAATGCTTCATGCATTTTTTTTTTTCCTTTTCATAAAAACACATCATACTGGCTGTTAAAGGGTGATTGATATCAGCATTGCCTTGCGACATTATCAGGCAATAAAGGCTACTCAGGTTCTAATGCAACATGTCATACACAGGCTCCTGTAGTACATTTCTATTGAGGACCTCACAAGCTAAATTGCTTTTTTCCTGCTCCCCCACATCTCAGCCAGCTTGACAGACAAATTGATCAAAGCATTGTAAAATAATATGCTCACAAAATGTCTCGGGGCAGGAGTCCAGCCCTTTTTTCATTTTTCACCCTAATAAAAAAGTGCTCTATGATTTCCTCTGTATTATGTGTCTGTGCTCTGTGTGAAAGAGGCAAGAAGCATCATATTTCAGATAATAGTAATCTCCTGTAAACAAAATGCGTATCATTTTTCTGTGAACGCTGAGGCCATGCTAAAAACTAAAGGGGGGAAAAACTGGTTAACAGGGAGGCTGGTGCGTAGGGCCCCAACAGGGGTTGTTGAGATGTAATGAATTTGTTCATCTGATGGTGCCTTCAGGGCTGTCGTTAGACTGGCAGAGGAGGTTGATTTCAGGAAATGTTCCTAAGATCAGTTAGGAAGCAAAAGGGGCTTGAGACGTTTCTATTAGAAAGAGCTGACGGTCATGGTGTGTAAGCAATACTTCAAGGGCGTTTATGTAGCTATAATGGCATTTATCAATAACTATCTATCAATGCCACAAATGCTTTTGTTGCTGCTCCAGCTGTTCAACACCAACCAATAGTGAATCTGAAAAACATAGAGAGCAAACACGGTCGTGTAAGCCTTCAAAGCTTTGACTCGCTCACAAATATCTGCTGTAGGACTCCCTTTCTGTTATGCATGGACGTTATCTATTTCCCTTATCCAAAATACGCTCTTAGAGATCATTTATCACACTGACTTCCTAAGCCTGTACCGCACCACATCTGAAGCTGGAAAGAGCCTTGTTTAGTATGTCATAAATAAATCAATGGAAATGCCTGATCTGAACTATTACTGCTACAGGCAGGCTTTTGTGAGATCTACATGTAAAGCCGGTTGCAAAGATAAGCCTGTATTTTGTCACTTTATCTCGCTTCCCTTAATGCCTGTTTACATTGCGTTACTCCATATATCTGAGGTGGCTCTAGTTCCCCTGTCCTGTGACAATAACAACACGTTCAACTCGCAGTGATAAAATCTAAACATTTTTGCTAATGATTTCTTGCTCACACCTTTGAGAACATACAGACAGTGATGTGATCGAAGCTTCACTTATGACCGACGTAGCAAATGATATTAAACTGAGAAATGATCTAGTGATGCGAATCATTAAATTCATTTGCATATTCCTACTGAACCTGAACACACAAATTAAACCCTGTTCACAAGGAGACGGAGAAAGGTGCTTGCGCATGGTTACAGGACATCTTCCATAATCAAAATTCCATATTATTAATTTTCTCACTTCAACTCATTAACAACAAGTGGAATGTTTTTACTGCTTGATGAATTTTAGGAAATAGCAGACAGTCGGGAAGGAAACACATGTTGAGGTATAATATACAAGGTCATTAATGGGTTTCCATAAATTAGAATTTGAACATACATTTTCAAAAGGATAACTTCCTATCCGGGTGCATTTGAAAATGGTTTAATTTCCCAAACCATTCAAGTTTGTCAAATGCGAATCTGCGATACATGGATATTTAATTTCAATCTAATCAAAACTAATCTGAGATGTAGGATGTGGACCTGTAAAAATAAGGAATAAGTGCTTATTAACGCTGACTTTAATCAGTTTCAGTCGCTTCAGTAAGACTGCCAACATTCTCGCAATTTTGAGGGATGGGCAGGCCATGAAATGCAATCACATATTACATTTCTGAGTGTCAGTTGACACTCAGAACTACTGCATACAACTTGAAGGAAACATAAATAAACAGGAGAGAGCAGTCCATGCTCCCCGTGGCCTTTGCTGACCCTACAGACATCCGTTCTAATCAACTCCCTTGTGGGTAATAAACAAGTTATTTTTCTGAAATTTCAAATATACTGCAGGAAGAATCACAACCACATGCCATCAGAAATCTAATTTCAAGCCCAACTGTATTCTAGTGCCCCTCATATTTCTAGTGCCTGCTCATATTTGCCCAACTTTCTCCAGGATATTTCTTGTGGGATCTACAAAAATGCCCTGCTTCCAATGAGGAATGGTGGCACTCCATCACAGGAGTGGATTCTGTCTGCCTGTAAATTTCACACCTTTGTTTATCACGTCACCAGCCCGGCTGTTGTACAGTACCTTTCAGCAGGTGCGACATCCATTAGGATCTGGATGGTGTGCACACCATTCTCACATCCACTGACTTGGATCGTCCCCAGGGGGCTCAGCAATGAGATGGTCTTCTGAGTGCACTGGCTCTCCCTCTGCTTCTTCATCTTGCTGCCCTGCTGAGGAAGTACAAATTACACTGCGTTCATTGACATATTCATGTGGCAACTTTCACAATTTCCCACACATATTTGCATTGAATGATCTATTGAAAACCTAGCGGCCCACCAACGGAAGATGACTTACATATTTGAACACCTAGCCTCCAAACAATGTCATGATGTGACTTGATCCCTACATTACTATCCAATATTTCTTTTGTGCATGGAAAAGAATACGCCTATCTAACCAATAAATCGCCCATTTTTTCCCCTCTTTCTGTTCTATATATCACATAAATGAGAAAAACAATGCAGTCTGTTCCCTTGTCTGGTGGGGGATTCCCAAGATAGCTCGACATTATTTTCAATCCGTCATTTTTGGTTGATGGCCGGGATGTTTTTCTAGCATTAAATTTGTTCCTTAGGGTGCAACTCCGATGGGATTCTGGTTTCCAGCCCTTAACAACAGCAAAAACGTGCAGCTTTTCTGACGACTGAGATGGATACTGGCAATAACCAGACAGCAGTTCCTTTTTTATTTTTACTTTGAGGGAAGGAGAGATGATTGACTATGTTATATGTGAGTTTTTGAGAGATGGGGGTTATAATAAATAAAGGTCACATTGATTGTAAGAGTTTCAACCAAGGAAACCTTTCCTTTCTGGAACCTTGCTCTGAAAAGTGTAAAGGGTACAAACATAATGTCTTTCTCTTTTTTTCATTTTTAATAACACACATAATAGACATTCATAATTTTTCATCTCTTTTGTTTGTACTTGTAACATATGTGGTAGCATCTAATGATTATTTTCATAATTAATCATCTGCTGACTGTTTTCTCGATTAATCATTTAATCCTTTACTGCATAAAATAACAGAAAAAGTGACCAGAAATCAAAGGCCACTAGATAAAACTGAGAATAGTAGCAAATTCTCAGATTTAAAAAGCTGAAGCCGGAGAATGAGTGGAGTCTTAGCTTATAAAAGGGACTCAAATAAATGATCAGTTATAAAAACAAAATAATATTTTCTGCTGACTGACAAATGTAGTATATGAACAGACTTGGCATTGCTCTGCTTATTGCTAAACTTACTTTAAGTAAATCCTATAATTTTCAACAACCAAACTTTTAATACATACTACATATTGTAATACAGCCTTGCTATTTAATCAAGCAAGAAAGACAAACTAGAGAAACAATTAATCAATTATTTACAACCAGCAACTATTGTGCTAATCAATTAATCCTTTAATTTTTCCAGGAAAAATACTGAACAATCCCTGATTTCAGCTTCTCAAATGTAAATGATTCAGTGCTTTTCTTTGGCTTATGTGATAGTAGACTCAATTTTGAGGAGCCATGCAATTGTGGTATTATTTTAAAGTATTTTATATAGCAATCCATAATAAAAAATAATAATATTAATAGCAACCCACAGCCCTACAACAGCCAAACAATGAAGAAAATTGCTCCACTGCTTATTACAGACTGTACCTTTAATTTAAGACAAGATATCTTTTATTTTTAGATTACCCCTTACCCCCCATCCCTCTTCACATACGCACACCACCACCACCACCACCACCACATCTGTCATGGTATGTGATCACAAATGCGTCTGCTTCAACTTTCTTGTTTCTACTCTTGCAGCTCTCACTGTATTCATCAGGGGTTTTCCTGAACTGACAATAAAGGCGAGAAAATTTCTGAGCCAAACAATGGTACAGTGCACTTTGGATAAGCGCTGCACACACTGTCTGCCATTTAGCAAGCTGGTAATAGACTCATAGATAGAATAATGGACTTTGGCAATAATGGCCTTGCCTAATAGTCTGCGCTGATTAAAAATAATGCTATCATGTTTGTTTCTGTGCCGTTTTCGGCGCACTAGACTAGTCTAAGTGACTGCCTGAGTGTTTGGATGTTTACCCGGCTCTTCACGGTGAGGAACAACAAACAATAAGCAGCTTGTGTTGTTAAAAATCACTGGCAGCGTCCTCATGCTCGTCAATCATGTGACTCGTTTCTCATTAGACTAGTTCCTGGTCAAACCTGCGTGATTAATTGAGTAGAAAGCGCACCGTGACTGCGCAGGTGTGAAAATGCAACATGTGTCCTTAACGTGCCATTTAAGATGGAGGAAACACATGCCGAAGCGCAGACGAAGACTGCAGTGGCTCTTCGACTGGGTATGTGTCTTAGACTTACTTAAAATACACCTTTAACATTGTGTGTGCACTTAAAACGTCGAAAACACAAGCAGGGGTTGGCATGTGAAGGCCTGCGCTAACTTACCCGCGATATATCGCTCGTTAGCTCAAGCATACGGTGATTTTTTGGACTGCAGGCTTTCTTAGAGGACGTTAAAAACAGTAAATTAGCCCTGCAGCTTACAAATGAAGCTCTCTGCATTCGTACGGTGCCTGTGCAATGCCCACTCGTCTTCCCACTGCAAAACAAATGTCACACAACTCTCTTCCTGTTTCCCCCGGCAGCGTGGTCGAACCGGCCAATCACAGGCGGCAAAAGTCCGCTCCCGTTCTGTAATTGGCCGGTAGAAAGTCTCCGCCCCGCCCCCTGCCAGGGACAGACACAGCGGAGGATTGTCTAATAGGTCTCAAGTTGGGATTTGGGGTCCTTCAGGGGGTCCCCAGCACACCGAAGACTAGTAATGGTAGTGATTTAGATATTTGATTTGCTTGATATTTTTACAGCAGGAAAAAATATGATAATGCATATTTTGAGAATTAATTTTTTCTTATCTTTCCACTTATAGCTGAGACATTTATCCAGTTCTGCATCTCCAGCGACAGCTTCTCTGTGAGGCCTTTAGGGTCCCAGGCATAATGTTTGCGGATAAA
Source organism: Chromis chromis (assembly GCA_900302755.1). Taxonomy (NCBI): domain Eukaryota; kingdom Metazoa; phylum Chordata; class Actinopteri; family Pomacentridae; genus Chromis; species Chromis chromis. The sequence goes on along the minus strand of OMNN01051572.1, from coordinate 14,376 downwards.
AAACACCTATGTGACTGCAACAGCCAATAACATCTTATGTATTACCAACTAATAAAGTCAGCATGTTATTATGAACAACATATGGGGCAGCACTCAATCCTTTTATTAGAGTTTTATGCAGTTTAAAGGAGAGGGAGTTGCCTTATGTTGCCTGGAGCAGTCATAGATTAAGTAGAAGCATATATTTCAGTCATTATAACCAAGTGTGTGGTATCAGTCATGTATTTTTTTTAAGTGTCTGTTGTCCTCTGCAGCTTTATTTTTATTTCTGTGGTGCCTTCAGCTCTCTGCATGCCTCCGTTTGGAATGTGTAGGCCGGCGTGGGCCTGTGGCCCACACCCCATCTCAGCGGTGAGGGTGGGAGCGGGGGAGAAAACGCCACCCCTGCAGAGACCATTTTGAAATCTGTGAGGATTTCCGTGCCATCTGGACCCGCTGCCAGTCTGCCCCAGATAGTAAGGGTTGGCAACGGTACCCGACGGTGCAATATGGCTCTCTCTTTAATGAACTACTAACTGTCCCCCGTTTTAATTGATGTGACATTTGAGCCATTTATCTCTGACATTTCAATGAAGGATGATTCTCAGCCTTGCCATTTACTTTTTTGTGCTATTTTCTAAGAGTCATTTGCATTTTTCTGCTCTAAACCTGCTTTTTGTCTCTCATTAGCTAATTAGAGAGCAACATGCACAATTAATAAAAATGAACATAACCTAGTTTGATATAGGCTTGATGAGGGATAATCAGAAAATCACTGTTTTCTTAATATTCATCAAAAATGATGTGAAGGGCTACCTGTGGTAAAAGGTGACTTCGATAAAGCCTTGTAACCTTTACCCACATACCAACATGTAGCCTACAGTGTGGGACAACTTATGTTCGCAGCATGGGGAGAATCAAGCTCAATTAATCAGCATATGATTGCAGTAAGCAGCCCCCTCTGCTGGATCTTCTGAGCCATACTGTTTGAAATCATTTTAATGCTGCATTCAGTGGCCAAACAATTATCATATGTGGCAGTCAGAGAGGATGTTTTTTTGTTTGCTTTATTACATTTACTAAAAAATGCTTCAAATGTGCAATTTTAAATTTATTTAAGGACAGCTTTTACTTTTTGTAATGCATTTTTTATTTTATGCTAATTCTAATTGCCACTGGCACATCAAAGCTGTTTTGCACATTTTACACGTTATTTTTAAAGTCACATGTATTTATCCTGAATAGAACAAATAATTTATTTTAAAAACAGGAAATATCTTAGCCATTACGTGTTGAAATAAACAGCCTGAAGTGCGTGTGACTGACATAACAACTTGCTATACTAAACGTTCCAGGCTCAATTGTTTTCCATAATGACACATATTTTCAATCTTTTTAAGATATCCTTTAAAAACACGGTTCCACTGATGACGACTGTTCCTTTGATTGTGAGCGGCATCATTGCCAAGGTGTGGTGCCCTGTCTGTGTTGGCAGCCGTGCTGATATCTTTTGTTTGGGACTCAAAGAGCTCCTTTTCCTGTTCAGTTTCCCTCACTATTTTTGTTTGTGTGAGGTGTTGATAGACTTATACGTTGCACAGCTTCCTTTTAGTGTACAGCACCAGATGTTTGCGAGAATAACAACTCGAACCTTTTTTTATCATAATGACAGAAATTGTTTATTAGCAGTTTTGTCCATCCGGTAATGTATGATTGTCACAGCTCAGTCTTATACCGCCTGCCTGTGTCTTGCTCTCTTTTCCTGTGTTCGCAATCTTACTCTCATGTTGGCGTGGGAGGAGTTGAAGTCATTTATGATATCAGATATTCTCTAGGAGAGCAGGAAAGTCCTGACAGACTGAACAACCACCATCCTCTCACACAGTAGTGTGTGTGAGTGTGCATTTTAATCAGGAGAAATGGCTCTGTGGGCCTCACATTGCACGTTGAGGAGGTCTGGGTGTTCTCATTGTGTGTACCCATTGTACAGTAGATGTTATGTCTGTTCCTCTAAATCAAACCATGAAGCAGGCATGAAAAAAAGCAACCTGTTATTTTGTTCTTTTTACTTTGACACTTTGTTATTCCACTCCTCTCAAAAGAATTAGCCTGATCATCGTATAAGCAATTTCACGACCACAAAGATGTGACAAAATTTCTCTGTAGCCTCTAGTGCCCACTTATTTAGTGTGCCTGTGTGCCTCTGTCCCTCCATCTCTGATATGATGTGGCTTCTCTATTTTACTGTTGACACAGTGCTATGAATGTCTGAGCATTTTGCAAATGAAGAGGCTTGAACTCCTGACAGGCAGTGTCGCCGGCACCATGACACACTGGCCCGCACATGCTGTGCGGCATAATGATGACATTAGGATCCAGTGATAATATCAGGACGCACTTCAGATAAATGACTGATAAACCAGGGGTTGTGCCTCTCGTATTACACGCTTGACAGAGCAGCTAATCAGTGTCCAAGTGACTGCTATTACATAAATCATGAGCTCGACTTTGATGCATATTCCATCGGTGTTCCCTATTCATCACGTCATCTGGGGGAGACTCTCTGGATGACTGGCTGCCGGGCCAACACACATTTTAAGAGCACATTATGTTTTCATTAGAATTTGATATGATCCATTCCAGTGTTGATTTGATTTTACGTGCTCGGGTCATTTGATAGGAAGCTACCAAGGAGAGGGAGTGTATTGTTGCACCATGTTTCCTGTTATTCTTACTGACCACGTTTATTGTAAATGTGCTTGGTGATAAACAGCACTGTTACTTCAAATAATAATTAGATTCTACTGTTAAAATTATTTTTGTATTTTTATTTAACAAATTCAATCCATGCTTGGTTAATTTTATAGAGCTGTCTCAATATAAAGATTTCAGCAATCTGAGCAGAGTGTCAATGTTTCATTTAGCAACAAAATCCAAATGCATTCAGAGATGAAGTTGGAAGGGAGATGTGGGGTGTTGAAGTGAGTCACCATGTATGTTTTATTCTCCAGTATTGGGGTCAGAGGATGTGAAGGTGGGGGTGTTAATTTAATCCCCATTCTTACCCAGAGCATGGCCACACTCTCTAAGGAGCTTTATCTCTGACAACTGTGTCAAATTAGAGAGACCACGAGCCCCTCATAAAGAATATGTCTGTCAGACTACATTGTTCCTGGCCTCTGAAATATACGGCTGAGAGAGACAAAAATAGAAGATAACACCGTAGTCCCACAGTTGGACTTGAACATGATGAAATAATTTTCAAGCCATGTGATCCTGTCACCGAGACAAACCGCTAATAAAACTGATGTCCACATATTATTCTGTAGCTCTCGTGCTTTGCTATTCATAGATTTCAATAAGTGTAGTTGTGTGCAAATACCCTACCTGTTCTGGCGTTATTGTTAATATTTGTGTGGCCTGCTTTAAAAAAAAAAATCTTTTATGCTAATAAAATGCTTGACCAGAATTATTTATAAAACTTTATTGGACGTTAATTCATTGTAATTCAGCCTGGCCGTGTATAATTGATGGGAGTGTTACATTCCATTAGCCATGGTACATAACTCTAGGTCAGTCCAGTCTAATAAGTGCCCATCATTTATCTCCCTGGTATCATCGCTGTACCACAGTCAAACATGTAAAACAACTCTTAATGTTCTCCCTAGTCCCCTATGGGTGTTTCTCCCTGTTATCATCATTGCCTCTATTCTATGGGGACTTCCTCTGGAGACAACATTTTCATAGACCTTTGACCTAAACCATATTTTCCATTTGAATGGTCCGACTAGTGAATATTTACAAGCATGTTTAATGTATAATAGATCTCATCTGTGAGTATCAGGAGCCATTTTCTGCTCAGTCAGGTTCTGGTGTTGGCCTTGGCCCCTTGCTTGAGGTAATATTGACCCCTCTTAAAAACAAAATGACCTGTGCCTCATTTAGGCCAAGTAGTATGCATACGTATTGCACAAGTCCTAAGGGCATACATGTTTATAACAAGGAAAGCTGGCGGTCTCGAATGTAAACATCTTAGCACTGTAATATTATTGTATCAGTAAAGTCCCAGAAGGTGGTAGATTTAATAATGTGGGTGGATTATATAAGAGAGAGAAATAAAGCAGTAATTTGAAATTGTTTGGGGACCTTTTGTGTCAATGGTTATGGAGGCTAAGGGACAACTCCATTCCCTTAGGCCACTGTTAAAAAGGCAATGACTTTTCTTGTACATGCACAGCATTTTGGAATCTACATGCATTACTAGCACCACAGGCTTTTATCATGTGATTAGTAATACATAATACATTTGATTCTATTATCGTGCACGAGGAGAAAGAGAAAAAAAAAAGAGAATGAAAGTGGTGAAAGGAAGAACATGTTGATGAATAACGTCTGCAGTCAAGTGCTTGAATATACATTTAATAGTGAAACAGATCTCGGGTTGCTTCTCTGGTGCTTATACAACCACAGGGTTTTTAATCTCTTTCTTGCCGATGAAAGTCCCAGTAATTGCTATATTTCCCTTTTTGTTTCAAGGACCTTTGATGATCCCTTGGCTTGCATCAGAGGGCAAAGTCATTAGTGGAGAAATGAGCTCAAGTGAAGAGAAAGAGATTGCGGGGCTCCCAGCATGATTGGAAACTTTGCCTCACATTGCATCCTAATTTGAATTCAATTTTCAATGTATATTTGAGAGATAAAGCACAATTAGAAAATATGTACTTAAAAAAATTGGTGACTTTAATTCCCCCTGTTTAGCATTCTCCAACAGTATATATACACTTAATAAATGGCTTATAACACACTGTAATGTAGCTGTAAGCGGACATAAGAACAGTTTTTTAAATATCAATTAATGTGCAGTTTTTGTGAACAATTATTATTTAACCTATGAAAATACAATTTACATTCTTAGCGGTGTGTTTTACATTGTTATATTTATACCACAGCTTCCACTTAGGGGTGTCCACAGGAGGAGTTATAGTTTTTAGCATATACATTAATATACAGTATGTCATAAACCATTTATTAATGACACAGTGTAGAACAACAACTATAGGTCCTCTAGTGGGCTTTCATTAGGCAGTGTTGGTATAAACAGATAATTAATGACAACACTGTACATGTATTTGTAATAATTGAAAATGTGTCTATAGAGATGTTATTTGTTGACAAATACTATACATTGCTAATTATTCCTTTAATGCTTGCTTACAACTACATTATAGTGCATGTTTATTAAATGTATATTTATATACTGTTTAGTTCTGTTTATTATTATAATAGTAGTATTTCCTTTTTGCATATGATTGATGTTTGGAAAAAAAGAACTATACCCTCTTATTATTAATTTAAATTCACATATACAGTTTATGTTTCAATTTATATTTTAGACTTTACATACTGTTCCAGATAAAAATGGATATCCAGGTTGCATGTTAAATACAGATGTGTTACATTTCACACTAGCTAAACTGGCAATATGTTTTATGTTATAATGCTGCAATCATCATCAAGTTGTTCGGGGAGGGAGAAGGGGGTGCAGGGACATGTGAAATATGAAATCCTGTCAATCAAACTGCGGTATACAACACGCTGTTGCGGTTGGGTGACAGTGGTTCTTTCATGTAAATCACAGACATTAGAAATAAAAGACAGGCCTGTTGACTTGTTTCATGCTGGGAATCGGTGGCCCAGCATGTGTTGCTCTGTCTGTGCTTCACTCTCCTGTGGAACCGCTGTCCCCTGGGTCCTAGCACTGCTCCCTGGGGTGCACTGCATATAATTACCCACAATCCACCCTGAAACAGCTCTCATTTACAGTAATCAACAGTCTGCACTTCAAAGGATTCATGTGGCATCAGACACCAAGAGCCAGTGTGTGTTATTACAAATTATTATTATTGCCTCACAGTTACCTTTATATACTGAAGCTGATGACTATGTTAACTAAGGAGGCTATGAGATTCCTGTGTGTTTCTTTTTGCCCATTAAGGGCTGATGAGGGCAAAGATGATCTGCTATGTGCTGTTAAGAACTTCAAAAGCAGGCTTAGTTCAGTATAAGGTCTGAACAACAGCAGCAAAAGCATCAGATGTCTAATATTATACAGGAAGATGTGAGGAGAAATGGGGGGTATGCTTCATCAAGGGCTTAAATTTACATGACTAACAAATTCAGACTGCAAGTAAGAAATGCAAGATCATTTGATCATTTGGCAGACATGATGGTGGTCTGTGTGATAATGGTCATTATCATAAACCGGAGCCATCATTAGGCTTGATTTCAGATAATGGTCAGTATGGAAACCATTTTATGCTAAGAAAAGCCTCTCCCCATTAAAGACATATTAAGTGAATTAACTCACATCATGAGTAGGGAGCCACTGTGTGGTATTGCCTGCGACATAATGTGCTTATAATGCGAAGTGATTTCTCCTGACTGGAGACAAGTCAGCCAGTTTACATTCATAATAATTTGCACTAACCCTGCACCATTCAGTGCCTCACTGCAAATAAAAACATATTTTTTTGTATCTGTAGAAATCTATGAAATTAAAGTATGTGATACAAATTATAATATCAGATTTAAAAAAAAAAAAGAATATTACATAATTTATGATTGGTGAGATCATATGTTATATATTGATATAAATTGTAATGAACAGAGTCTTTTTGCCAAATATCACAAATATATTTTTAGACTTCACATATGACTGCATTTTTAAAAAATATGTTAATGTAGTATTACATTTTCTAATAGTATTATTTTTAGCATGAATTCTGCCTACAAAACAGTATTTATAGAACACACAAAGCAAACCATATAATGTTGTATGAGATGTGTAATGAACTGGCCATATTTGTGCAAAATTACAAATATAAATGCTGTGTGTCAATTAACAGTTTAGAATTTGTGTATTTCACAGTAAGGCTCTCACAGACTTTTTGTTTCTTCTATGGATACATGCCCACACTCAATATACAATAGATAGTAATTCAAAGATTCCTCTCCCATTTACCTCCTGGCAAAATGGCTGCTGTGCATCCAGAGAGACCACCTTCAGACATGACATCCTCGGCTCTCTAGTGGGAAGAGCAGCGTCCTCCACAGAAGCTGCCTCTGACCCTCTGGCACTGCTGGGCCTCATCATTGCCGGTCCATTAGGGATGCTGGAGCAGGTCTCCAAACGGGCACGGCTGCACCACATTACTCCTACCCCTCACTGCTGGCAGGTCCCCTAGTGGCCAGGTCATGTCATGGCATGGGTGCCCTGTGAGTGAGCTTGTACCAGGTCTGCCCTTGACATGCCCCCCTCCTCCTGCTCCTCCTCCTCCTCCTCCTTCTCCTCCATGGAGAAGGGAGAGCAGACCGTCCGGATGGGGCACTGGGGGTGCCAGCTGGTGCCAGCTGCGAGGGGAGATATCCAAGGTGGCGGACACCTGTCCTAACTCGCGCCCCCCAGCTCCCACAATGCATCTGGTGCGGCCCTGCAGACCCATCGTGGGGAAATGAGGCGCTAACCTTGAGGAGAAATGCTCCCAGCGTCGCATTAAGAGAGGCCCTAATTGCTGAGCGCTAGCACTGCCAAATGACATTAGGAAGTGCTGTCGTTTACTTTAACATAATGGCTCAGCGTGTTTTTTGGCCAAACTTCCTTTGCTTCTCTGAGGTGTTTCACCACAGTGGCCGTTTTGGCCCTGTCATGACCAATCAGTGGAGGACTTGAGGATGACAGCGATTCTTGAGGACAATAATTCTAAAGACATTTGAGAGTTGGGCATTCGAATTTAAAACTGAACTCTATGGTGTGAAAAAATACACTGCAGAGGTCCACTCTGCTGCTCCATACTATGAACTCACTATACCATGTAAATGGCTGCCATTTGTGAAATCGCAAGTGCATTTACTGTACAAGCTGGGTGAGCGATTGTATTATTTATTCCTTTTTTTTTTTTTATCAAACTGCATGCTTGTATGGCTTTGTCGTTTCAAAGAAATACTAACACAGTCCACTCAGTGTGATTAAATTAAACAAGCATGCTCATTACATTATGCATACTGTAATAAGAATAGCCCTGACCGGTCTGTAGCAGTAAAGCAGGCTCCACAGAGAATGATCACATGTTTCGCTGCTGTACTAGATTTTTGGGGCACCCATTAGCAGAACAAAAATCACCTTTGATTTAATGAAAGGTCCTCATTTGCTTACCGGCTCCCCTCACTTACGGGCACATGGTTAAATTAAGCTCCCGCATCACCACCCCACCCCCCATCTTTGCCTCCATTCGAAGGAGACACCGTCCCTTTCCCGCAGTATAATGCTGTGATGATTCTATGATCTGGTGTTTCAAGTCTGCGGGAGTGTCAGAAATCCACTGCAAGGTGCTTCTAATTGCAGATACACCTCAGCACTTGAAAGTAATGAATGTGAGCATGGTGAAACCTCCAAGGATCAAACGCTAGTAATACATCATCAGTTCTGAAAAGGGTAATTCGTTTCCCTTCGCCAAGCAAAATATTAGAAGTTCAGATAGGGGGTTTTATTATTAATTTATTCTTCCCCCAATACATGATTTTGTAATTGAAGTGCTATGAATAAAGTAACCCATATATCTTAGCGAGCCACTATGCATCCGTTGACTAGATGTGGGATTTGAGTGTGTAAATATTGTCTGTAGCAAGTCGCAACAAGGATGATTCTTCCTCAAATACACTTTGGTGATATCTTTGATTGGATTTTGAGCCATGTATTTCCCCAGATCATAACAAATCACACTTTATTGTGTGTCATCTTAGATCTATAGTGTTATTTACTGTACTTCTAGCAAGCTTAACTCCCTGATTTTGTTTGAAGTTTTGTTCAGATAAAACCTCACACTGTTTGGCAGGTCTTTTATAATTGTTTAAGTCTTAAATTGAACAGACTTCACATTAAGAAGGTATTTGTAGCATTTCCTTTCCCATACACTCAGCAATGTGCATGCATACAATCCAAATGTTATTTCTAAACTTTGCTTCACCTGATCCCTCTGAAGAGTATCACTTCCAGTCACCATGGGGTAATCGTGCCACAGGGACCCAGTCAAAATAAGTCCGGCAGTTCACTAGAAGACGGCCTCTTACTGCTGGTTGACCCTTGCGGCCACCAAGCTGTTGACCCCAGGAACGCAGGGGTAAGAAGTTCAAAGCCCAGCTGTCCGTGCATGATCTCTTCGTCTAGGCCATGGTCGTGCACCGCGGGGGCCGCTTCCCCCCGCTGCCTGAAACCGGTCTTCACTCAAACAAAAATCAGGATATGCTATGCTCCTTCAATGGTGCTCTAAACTGCTAAAACTCAGTTGAGCGCAGAGTGTTTGTGTGTTCGCGGGATGTAATTTACAGCCTCGTGTTGAATGCGAGCTACCAACCTTGTGCAGGGACCAGTGTTGCGGCTGCTCATGGCATCTGCTCGGATGGCCACTGAGGAACAAGCATAACAATGTGCCATTCACGGGCCAGATGATGTCCAACTGCGAAGAAGAGCTTGGACAGGAAGGGCAGGAGAAGGGTAAAAACGACAGGAGAGGTTGATCGACTTTACAAGAAATACTAAAAACGCACGAAAGACACTGGGTGCATCTAAAAGAAATCACCCCAGTGCAATCCATTTCATGGCATGTTTATATCATATACTTGCTGTTATACAGCCTGTCAGTGCGTTACTTACATAATCAATTCTTTGTTATTTCAATGGAGAGACAAATCAGAGTTGTGGTCTGCAGTTAAAGCCAGGTCTCAGCGACCTGTCATCTGTGGTGTACAGTTAGGAGGTGGCTAACCCCAAGGGGAGGAGAGAAAGTGCTGGGGGGTCTGAGGTGTAAAAACCAAGGAATTTCAGGGGCTGATAAATGAGGCTCTTCCTAACTGCATATGGTATGTGTTTTAAACTGACTCCCCCTCGGCCCTCCTTGTAGCCAGCCATCCTTCATGAAGAGTTCAGGGGCCCTCTGCTGTACATGGGGGCCCTGTTTTGTTGCCAAGACAGGCCCCCTGCATAGGCTGCATATGGGACTGTATGACGTCTGGCTTGGCTGGCTTTCATGGATTGTTATGGTGGTGTTATGAAGGCTTCACATTGGGTCATTGTTAATTTACACTGACTTTGTAAGCTATTAGTTTTACAAAGAAAATGGTTTGTCACTCAGGATATACACCTGCTACCTGAGAATAACAGAAGTACAATTATAATATTTCGAAAAGGAAAACTGTCAAAAGGCATAGAATTAAATGACATCTGTCTGACAGTTTCTTGATGTGATCTTGAAGTAAGGGCAGACCTGACAACAGCTTTTAACACCACCTTCCTTTAAATAGAGAGTGTGCCATTAAAAAAAAAAAGAAAAAGAAAAGGCAGTGCATGGACATAGCACTATGATGTTTCACAGCATCAGCAGCAGCACTTGTAAATTTTAACTAGTGACAATAATGTGACCTTTTTGAAGCAATGGGCACTTAGTATCAGTCATTTCTGCACGTTATAGCCGTCTATTGGCCATGGTGGTTGCTCACTGTCCTGCTCAGTAGTCTTTTAACCAGCCAGCTGGACACATATGCCCCCCGGTTATTCCACCGGACCTTTACCTCCTCGCTTATAATAGCACCCCACTCTCTCAGTCTTTCGAATGTATTCTACTCATTGTTTACTGTACATGCGGGTCCAGAGTAATAATAAATAAGGAGCGTGTGTGCCGTGCCAACATGATTGATTACGACAGGGAGGCAAGGTCAGGATGGAGGAACAGGCTAGGGCTGTCCGACTCATTGAGTTAACACTGTATCCGTATTGTATGAATGTCACCAGCGATCCTGTGATTTATTACTACAGCCACTGCTCAATTCTCCTTTTCTACCTCCCCCCTTATACCTGACCGAGATATAGGATATGAACAGAAGTGTAGACAAAATTCATTCTTTCGGTGAGGAGGTTACATCTGTGCTGGAATATTTAAATGTTTTCAAATTAATCATCTTGCTTGAATTGCCAACACACGTGAAAAATTAATTAGAAAAAGCAAAAACTTTGGCTTTTTTTTTTAAACACTTTTCAAACACATGTTAATATATTGTTGGCATTTGTTATTATATTCTTTTCACATACATATTTAAGAAATTATATTTTTTGTTAGTGGTAAAAATAATACACTCACACAAACACACACGCCGGCGTTGTACCTGCTCACAGCGGCTCTGCACAATAACAACAACAAGGAGGGGGGAAAAAATCTGAGAGGACTGACTGAATTGTTTATTTGCTTGAATAACACACCAAAAAAAGTCATTGTCACTTTCAACAATATATACTGAACTACTCTTTCTTTTCAGAGGATCTAACCTTTCGTCTTGGACTGAATACACAATGCCCCTCTGGACCTCTGGACTGCTCACTCTTTAGTGCATGTCAAGAAGACACCAGTCTGGACTATTTCCTCTGGGAGGTTGGTAAGCAAGCGCCACGCTCTGTCAGTTAGCGTAAAATGTTTCAGACTGAAGATGGATGGAGACGACGTGTCACTATGGCTCAACCGGGCTTTCACTGCTGCCATGGCCATGTCCTGGTCACATCAACCCAAGCGACCGAATCGCTAGGACCTGTCCTTCCTTTTGAGTTAGCATATACACTACATGACAGAGCTTGTGGCCTTCACTCACTCAGGGCGTCAAGAAAGGAAAAAAGGTCCTTTTGGTATCTCGGGTCATCTGGATGAAACTGAATACTTTGATTGACTTGTTTTGTTTAAGGAAACTTTTACTGTTTTCATATAAAGGAGGAATACTGTAAGATGTCAACAAGAAGTTATTTAAATTTCAATATTTCAGCTCAGGCAGCGATTATGCCACTAATATTTTTTTTTCTTGCATGACTTCCAATCACAGAACATCACAATTAAAACAAACCACCGGAGCTAGAAAAACTTTGAGGGGTCTGACGAGAGAGGACCTTGACATGGAAAGTCTTGGAGTGCTGACCTCTGTGTTTGACCTCCCCCAATATGTTTCCACAGGCAATTCCATAACTCTCTAGCCAACATTTAAATGCTTCCTGCTTGACAGGAAGTTCCACATCACTCTGTGGGACCTGGGCTAATGCTCAACTGTGCGAAACGGCAGCACGCAGAACCCAGAGTTAATTTATATCATGTCTCATCACCTTTTTGTGGAAGACTGCACCCACACATGTACACAATCAGGCGGAGACAAACATTTGAGTGCGGGCCTTTTTTGGTCATGCATGCTTGTGCGCAAACACACATACGGCGGACTGGGTAATGTACCCCCCATTTGAGTCAAAGGTACAGTATGTAGTGGCCATACACACTCGCTGAACTAAAAAGTCTCTGTATGACAAGATATTTTTCTCACACTTTTACTCTCTCTCCTTCTATCCCTCTCTCCCACTGTATGTCTCTTACTCACTCACTCACTATTTCACAGTGTTGTTATTGGAATGTGTGTGTGTGCTGGTGCGGACTGTGAAACTGATGAATGACCAGCCATGGCAGATTCATAGTCCGGATCCTGGTGCAGCTGGAGAGGAAACTAATGGCAAGCTGGGACTATGGAGGTCTCAGAGCTAATACCTGTCTCTTCCATCAGGAGACCTGGGGGCATTTTTTTACACCCAGCCAAATAAGAGCCACCCCCCACCACCACCAGCACTCCTACTTTTAACACCTTCCAACTCTTCGCCGCCACCCCCTCAACATAAACCCCCTCTCCCATGCACATACATACACATGCATGCGGCCTGCACGCATGCACGCACACACGAGCAGTCAAGCACGCAAGCCACACACAGATGGACACACACACACCCCCGCCGAGCCCCCAAACTGTCCAAACTGTGGGGTGCTGGGGGAAGACTTTAATAGTGAATGGGTGGCCTTACAGGTACTGGGCATCAGCTGTCTGGGAGTAAATGTGCGGCAAAAAGACAAGGATGGGCACTTTACTGGACATTGGCTTTTGCTCCCTGCTGATCAGCCACACCATGAAACGCTTCCTTTGTACGGGAAGGTTCAGTCATGCAGCTTGAAGTTGTACCCGCGGAAATGTTGTGGTTGTACCCATTTCCCCAGCAACCAGGTTTAATATTGAACCCATGTCTCGATACATATATTAATGTTTGCAGTCATACGCCTCCCAGTGTTATCCTCATTAGTGTTCTATACTATGCTCATCCTGAGAGCAGGCTGTGAAATAGAATCAGAGCGCTAGTGGAAGTCATTAGTCAGTTTTGAGTGTGCATATGTTCAATTGACCTGCAGTATGTAAATTCCTGCAATGCTGGCCTTGCATATGGGCCGAGTGCCTCACTGGAGGCCCGTCCAGCATGGTGCCTCATTACAGAGCGGCTTTCCAGAGTCCTCTCTGTTAATTAGAGAGCCTTTGTCCGTCACGTGACTCCGCTGGTCTGACACTCTGAGGTCACAGTAAGGACTTATGGATCTTCCTCCTGCAACGTCCGTTTGTCTATCTGTCTCCTTGCACAGCACTGCGAGTGTGTTCGGTTTCACATTTTTCATTTTTTGATGTGTGTGTTGGACAGTTTCTTCGATTGAGCGTTGAGATCATTCATCAACTTTCGTGGTCAGAGGCCCTAAAATAATTCGCCAACTTCCAAAGTCAATGTTTTGGTTAATTAAGTCTGTATTTCTGTAATCTACTGTGAAAAAAGAGTCAGACCAGTCTTGTTTTCTTGTTACAGTCCTAACCGTGGAAATGTCAATTTTTTTCTCTTTTCTACCTTTTCACCTGCTTGTCAGACTTGCAAGGCACTCAGCGAAATTATCTCCAGGGTAACAACAAAGCACTGTCAAGATACCCAGCATCCTGCGGCTTAATTGTTATTAATTTACTGCAATTAAAATGTGTCTCTCTGTCTGTTTTTTTTTCATGCCTTGACAAGCATGGATATTGTTTACACGCAAAGAGAAACTGTTGAAGAACATTTCCAAGCAATGTCACTGTCTATGCATAGCTCTAAGCAATTCCGGCACACATCGCGATAAAGCCCATATTTGAATAGGAGCGGATATCAAACACATTCATTAGGTTACATGCTTCACTTGATTAATTATATCTGAAGAAAATTGCGGGCACTTCGGATCTTAGTCTGGTAGTATCGCCATGTGCCACGGATCCCTAATTTCCAAAAGAAAAGGGAGGGGGGCTGAAGGGGATTTTTTTTTCTCCCAGTCTATCCCGGACAGCCTGCCTCTCTCCCTAAGGAAATGAACGTATTCAAATGTATCTCCATCAATGAGCACAGTAATTATGAATTCAGCACTAATTAGTAGATACACTACTTTCCTTGCATATTTGATTTCCACTGTGAGATGTTAATAAGGGAAGTGC
>OMNN01051571.1:0-23895 GCA_900302755.1 Chromis chromis | reverse complement strand
CACCACCCCCAGGATCACACCAAAAAATCTCAGCATAAGATCATCAACCCCATCCTGCCCTCCTTGCACCTCTGTATTTTTATTCTGCCAAAGTGTCCTTGAGCAACATTCACCAGTTGCATGGACCCTCATGGTGTTTTTTTTTTTTCTTTTTCTTTTTCTGTGCGTAAAAATCCCTCCAATCACTCATCTTGCTACTACAAGAAAGTGTCTCTTCTGCCCTATTGTTGCACAGATTTCAATCTTTGTGTGTTTTCATCATGTGGAGCTGCTTACTCATTCAGTTGCCATCTTTGTTTTTAGCCTATCATGTAACACAACACACCCTCATGTCATTCCTACAGTAACAGAAGCCTTTTCCCTCCCATTCAGCCTGTCTAGCCGACGATTTGTGCGATTCAGGAGAACTTTCGGGGGTGTTTCTGTTAAATATTCAGCTTTAAGTTTACTTTGCCGTTCAATTAAATCATAGTTGTTTTACTGTAAACTGCCTGTGAAACCTGCATCTCTCGCTGCCATCATCCCAGTATGCAAGGAAGGTGATGTAAGTGAATTAGGTTTTTGGCAAAGCATCATCTGAAGTGTAATTGTGATGTTTGCTCTTTATAATAGCCCCAACGTTGCAAATGCAGAAACATTAAGTGCAGCAGCCAACCCCGAGTCTCCCCCCATCACTATATCTGCTATCACTCCCCTATCGTTAATGGCAGGGAGGAGGGAACAGTGGGATTCACAGGAAGAACATTAATTGAATTTTTGTGATGATTTTGATGGAAAATTACACAGGAACGGTAGCAGGGTGGGAAATCTGAGATGATAAAATATCAATATCAGTGTAATACCATGTGCAAAGAGAGCCGTTATTGCTGTAATTTATCTGAAACTCTAAGCTACACATACAGAAAGCATTTAGTCCATTTCACACATAAAAACACATTTTCACGCTTTATGTAAAGCACAACACGAGATAAAAAGCAAGACACGAGTTTAAAGGAAGGATGTAAACAAGCGTAAATAGGAAAAAAAAGCAAACATAAAGAAATAGAGAAGCCAAAAAACAGGAATAAATAGGAAAGCGTTCACAGTGTAAGTGCAGCTGTATAGTGCTGGAAAACATAAATGTTTAACTTCAATACGTTGGAGCGATCTATATATTTTCTGGAGGACTCTTCGAGCTATGCGAAATTGAACGATGCTGTTTGTCCTTGTTGGATTTGGACAGACCACTACCAGATGACCCGCTGACCCCTGTGAAAGCATTTCAAACATACAATGATGTTGAAAACTCTGATTTGATATTCAGTGTCCTATACAGGGTCTACGCAGCCTGCTGTGAAGTCAGAGTAGAATATTTGATTTATCAGTGATGGTTGACTCACCCGTACAAACCTCTAAAAGCCTGTTAAGGTGAGCTGCTATGGGTCTAAGCCTTCCTTGTGAGACAGATAAAATCAAAGCAATCTTGAATCTGAAGATGACGGATGAATAATGAATGTTGTGAAATGTTTTTTCCTGCGAAACAATTCAGCCTGAGCGAGTAAATGGGGTTGAATACTTTCACCGCTGCATTTAAAATCCTCACTGCAGAAAATCAACACCACACAAGTGTTTCTAATTTAAAAGTAACACTAATGGGAATTCGGCAATGCATTTACATTTCAGTATGACAGAAAAGAACAAGTTTGTGCAGATTTTAGGATAAGTGTGCCGAGGAGAAATCTTTAAACAGCATTTTGTAGCACAAGTATACAAGCAAAATACACCGATCAGGCATAACATTATGACCACCTACCTAATACTGTGTTGGTCCCCCTTATGTGGTCAAAAATGCTCTGAAACGAGAGGACCTCTCAGGGTGTCCTATGGGGTCTGGCACCAGGACGTTGGCAGTAGATCCTTTGGGTACTCTGGGTTGTGCAGTGGGGCCTCTGTCAATCAAACTTGTTCCACTGCATCCTGTTGATGATTGATCAGAATCAGAAGAATCAGATCAGAAGGAAGTTTGGAGGTCAAATCAACATCTTGGGTCATTGTCATGTTCCTCAAGATGTTCCTGATTGTTTGATGTTTTTGCCATGTGGTGGGGGGCATTATCCTGCGGGGGTAGGCCAGTGACATTTGGGATTTCCATCTGCATGAGGGAGTGTTCTTGTTCTGGGACAATGTTTATTTGGGTGTCTAAGTCTCATCAACACGGATGTTAAAATCCAAGGTTTTCCAGCAGAACACCACATAGTACCAATATGATCAATGTTATTCACTTCACCTGTCCGTGGTCATAATGTTGTGGCTGATCGGTGTATCTACATAACAGCAAAAACATAGATCCCAAAAAATATTGACTTTTTTCAGTTATAAAAACAACATTTTTTTACAGGATGAAATTTTGGAAATCAAGAAATTCAACAAACCAGTCCAGTAGAATCCCATCAGAATTGGAAGCATGTCCACGGATCGCCACAACACATCTGCCTGCCAGTCACATAGCAGAGACGGTGCGCTGAAATCCAAACAATGTCCTCATCAGAGGTCTGATTGTTTCAAACCTTCCTTTGAAGAATAAAGTTCAGACACATTTTAGAGGTTAAGTGTCCAAGGATGGTTTGCTGCTTCTACTTAGCACATCTCCCATCTTGTTACCGTCTGATCTTACCTTTTACCTCTCCTCGCAGCCTCTTGCATTTCAATATATGTATTATGATTGAGCTGTGCCTATTAGCTGTGTTTTACTATTTGCAGAGTGCAGGTTGGACTAAAGGTGACTTTGCTTCCCAGTTATCATATAAGCTTTGAATTTTTTGAGTTCACTAACAAGAGTCTTTCTCTTGTTTTGTCATATGAGGCCTTTTGCAGCAGAAAACACAGTAAACAAAGCTGCCAAGTACAACTACTGTACTATAAAGCATTAACCGATGCAAGGAGAGGTGTGTTTTACTTTATTACATCAAGGTATATTTATGTTTAATTGCCCAGCTGTATTCTTTTATCCGCATATCTCTGGGACATACTCATTCTCTGACCAGTACAAGCTTTTATTGTGAACATCTGTGGTATTTCTGCCCCCACAACACCTCGCCAAACAGTTGTGTATGTGTGTTTTAGTGACCTGTCTGAGGCAATTATTGATTTTTGTTCTGGTCTAAGGCAGAGTGAAGCTCTGCGGCCTAGATGAGGAAATAGAGGTGCTCATCTGTTGTGCAGAGAGCTACAATTGCAATAAAATATTGAGCAACATCCATATTATGAGAAAGCCCTCCAGGACTTAAATAAAGCATGCACGTTATTGAACCTGCTTCCTGGGATTCAGCTTCAAACTGCAACTTGTTCTTTTTGTATCTGAAGAACGCTCGGGCTCACAGCGTTCCTGTAGCTTGTGCAAGGCCTCTGATAGAGTCTGTGATGCAGTTCAAGCACTTTGCTCGGTACAGTTAAAGCACAACACGTCAAACAGGGTAAGAAATTATAAGTAATAGATATCACGATTGAAACTTCCCCAGCTAATTATTTGCAGGGAGACAATAGTTTTTTTGTGTAATAGGTTTTCTGAAATGTATGTATGCAAATGATGGTTTATCTAATTAAATATGGCCAAGTTTGCATACATTTCCTGAACAGAAATCTGAACATTGGATGAAGCTGGATTCAAAGTTCTTGTTTTATTTTGTTGACATATTACAGTAAAACGTTTTTACAACAGGGATTTTTGATATCTCTTTTTTATCACTCCATAAATCAGAAAACACTGTCAGCCGCCACAAAAAAAAATCCATCTTCGCCATGTTTTTAGGAATAAAATATTCTATAAATCATGCTGTGAATGATATATGGGCAAACCCCACAGTAAAATACCTTCAGAACATAGATAGGAATAAAACTGGAACGTCTGGTGTATGTAAGTGCTACTGAAGTGGAGATTTCTGAGAAAGAAAGAAAAAAAACTAATTTTAAGAAAACAACCTTTAATTATATGTTTTCTAATTGAAAATTTACAGATGCTAATAGATAAATTGTAGCAAAAATAAACACCTACGTTTCTGTTCCGCTAGTCTGAAAGAAGACATGTCATGGAAGCAAAATAGCCCAAAATCTCAAAATTGACACGCATTAAAAAAACAATGTTTGCCTGTAGTGTCTCACCTTAAGTAGTTAATATTCAAAACAGTCGCGACAAGTGTGGTGTAAGTAAACAAGGCCTCAAAGTAAGTGAGAGTAACCAACTGTCTAAAAGTCACACTGTGTTTATCTAAATTGCTTTGCAATAGTGTGTAATATTGGTTAATGGAATAACATGGATGACATATTAATGAGTAATCAGTTATTATGCCAATCCTGGATTTGTGCAACAGATCAAGCTGTAAATACTAGAGATGTAGAGTATCATTTATAATATAACTGTGACTACTTGTTATGTCATAAACTGACATTTCATAGACAAAGACAGAAAATCGATATGGGCTTTTCACAAAAGACATTTTGACATGTCACAGTTGGAAAATCACAGGTGTGAATAAAAAAAATAATGATGGCTGAATTCTATCTGGCAGCTTCATTTTCAGGGTTCTGGTATTGTGTATGCTGGCTCACAGGCTATGACTCACTGTCCAAGCCATCTTTAATTTATTATTACCACCTGGGCTTCTATGACAAGTCGACATGTCTGCTGTGAAAAAGGTATGACTTTGTGTTGTGCAGGAAAAAAAAAATCAATTACAGAATTTCAAAATAATAAAATACATAAATTTAAACAGAATGGTTTTTAGAAACAGCCCTAGTGTTGTTGCAGTCTGAAGACGGGTGGAGCTTTGCTTGGATTTCGGTGATAACTGGGCAAGTGAATGAATGAAGGTGAATGAAGGAGCTATCAATCAAAGACATGTCCATACTGTCCTGAAGAATCAACCAGCAACCTTTGGGGCTAAAAAAAAAAAATGAAGCAAGAAACTGCAGATCCTCAAATGGCCACTTGAGGCTGCTCTAAATGTGAGTCAATCCCCATAGAACCTCATGTTAAAATGTCCAACTTAATAGCAGAAATAGACATGTTTACAGCCTGGTATAATAAACAGTTTTGGTCTCTATAGCTAATTTGGGGGATTATTTTTTTATATACCTCATCCATTCAAGTTGTATTAAAGCCTAAAGTTATGCATAATTAAGGGTGCAACTGCTTTGAGTGTGGGTGCTATTACAGGTCAGTCTAGATACATTCACATGGCCCACCTCAGTCCTGCTCACACTTCACCTTTTCAAAACCACTTGTCCGAGGTCTGACGAGGTTTGTCTAGCTTTTATGTTGTTTTGATTTATTTTTTTTTACTCAAAACAACATAATGAATTTTGATATTTTCCTCATTTGTTTCCTCCATAGTCATTCAAACTTTCTCTGTGTTTCTGACAAAGGTTTCATCACAAAATACGCGAGACAATTCTTTGAATGTCACACTGAAGAAAATGTAATTTTCCACTGCCAATGATCGGTGGAAAAGCATTATGAAATAGTCTACTTTCAGTATAACACAAAAACCTGTGCCAAATGCATACTCAAGCAATTTATTATTGCGGTTTCATTGCATTGGAGATACACATAAAAAATAAAAATAAAATAATAGAAAAAGAATGGTGGAAATCGAAGCAGCAGAGGCTTAGATATCCTTAGTTTTTTGTCCAAAGTGGGTAAAGCTAAACAAACAACGAAGATACTTACTTGATCCTACACTTAAATCCTACACCAATAATGCTGTTCAATAGATCCACAGAAGACATTAGACATCTGTTTTAACAGCCTACTCCTTGTAATGAGAAAGCTAAACCATGTGTAAAATTGGTGGAGTGCCCCTTTAAGTAGCCGATACATCTCCTTGTGTTAATTAGTACGTACTTAATTAGCTGATAATGCTCACTCCCCATAGGTACAGTTGCCTGTGCTGCTTGGTCCTCTCCACTCTCTCCTCACTGCAGAACAGACCGAGGGGTTTTCCATTGTGACATTACCACATTTACCACCAGGTGACAGTATTCCTTCTGTTCTGTGACGGCCTCATGTTGACAAGTTCACAGACAGACAAACATATAGCATTTGACTCCAGTAAAATATGCTGCTGCTTAAACACGTCATCTGTAATTCACTGCAAGCAAGAAATGCAATGCAAATCAAATGATTGGTATTCAGCGTTTTAACCCTACACAACAGAAACATTCAGTGTGGATGCAATTAAGTGCCTTTTTTTCTCCTCCAACCATCAGAGATAAAACTGTTTTATACACACACAAAAAAGCCAATAACACTTATCACATCTGTCACTATTAGAAATCATCGCATGGAAACTGGAGATAAATCATTTCATGTTGTGTGGAAATTAATTAAGCAAGTGCAGATTTTGCTGTTTAATAGAACATGCTCTTAAAGTATGTAACTTAATTAAATTCAGTGCATTGTGATAATAAAATCCCGAGGCCTGGTAAAAAAATAAAAAATAAATGCTGGTTGCAGCCATATGTGCACAAATGACTGTGTGCCAAGTTGTAGGTGTGATACCTTAAGTCCATAACTTTTGGTGAGATGTAAACAAAGATGCTCATTCTCTTCAGACAGAAAAAAAAGAAACAGTTTTCCCACCAACAGACTGTGTGTAACAATGTTGATGTCAATGTGTGAATGAGGCAAGACAGTGAAAACAAGAGAATTACAGCCAGATCAACTTGAGCTTTGGAGATCTTATTATTTGGCTGCTTAGCTGCTGCATAGTGTATTTTGGTGGCAGCGACATGTTGTTGTTGGTTGTAGACAAGTGCAGAACCATTAAATTTGCAATGCCCTGTGCTACCCATTAATTATATATACTCATATCAGTGCATGGAACTAATGCAATCGCTGGTGATCTCACCCATACAAACCTTTTTCACAAGGTTCTAACAAGTCTCATTTCTATTTTTTTTCCTCATCCATTGTATCCACAGGAACCAATCCCATCCCTCCTAAGTCCCGATGCTGTGGATATAAAAAATTCATTACTTCCCTCACCTGGAAAGAGCTGAATTCACTGGCTATCCGGATGCAACAATGTGAGCCAAACGAGAGGAAATAAAGAAGTGAGGGGAGGGGGGGGGAAAGCATCATTGAAAAACTTGATGTTTCTGAAAGGCTGCAGAGCAACATGATGTTTAGGACATGGAGGTGTGAGACAAAGATTGCACCTGCAAATGTAGCACATCATTTTGTGTGACAGCTTTCAGATGCATGTTTACAGCTGTGTGAGGAAAGCTTTTGTAATGTCAGCTTCATGTTTGAAGAGGAAAAGAAAAATATCTCCTGAGGTTCAGAACTTTGATTTTACCAAAGCCAAAAAAATGACTTGAGCCACACATAATGCACGAAATACATTGTTTAAAATGTATTTTAAAAAGAAAAACAATTAGATAAATTACCAACATAAATGGAAGTTGGTATGTTGGTATGAGACACATTTTTAGTCTTTATGTTGTCTAAGAAATCCCTGTGTTGCTCTTAGCAGTCACTTTCCATTAGTTGAATTTACACTCTAATGTCTGTCAAATGGGCTGTTATCAGCTGTGGTTACTGTTGGCAAATCAGTCTTCCTTAACATCCAAGTTAACTGACTTATAATTTCCAATGTGCTAAAACGCTTCCTAATTAAAGTTTCATGTGTTTTACTGATTATATGATGGAGAGATCATTGCAATTAAAAAAACTGGCAGGACAAACTGGAAGATCCTGTATGTCTATCTTTCTATTTTTTTATTTTAGGAAATTCACAATTTGTGCTGGACCTGTTTCAGTTGCTAGATTGTCCCAGCAATTTCATTTGTTGTGAAAAATTTGCCATCATGTAAATGTGTTTCCCCCCCCCCACATCCAATAGGCAGTTCTTCCAGTTTGGTCTTGAAATGCTTGATGTGCCTTTTGACAGAACAGCCAGTAGACATGTAAGAACATAATTTGCTCATCCTAATGGACAAATCAGGGGCACGCCAACTTCAATCTCTGTCATCTGTTGTGTGATGGTTCCTCTGTTCTGGGGGTCATTTGGCATGCAGGAACATTAAAAGGAACATAACAGGAAATGGTGTAGACAGCATTTATATACCGTGTAAGTTCTAAAAATTCTTCAAATGGCGCAGAGACGGCGACAAAGCTCTGCCAAGCACTTCAGCTTGCAATTTGATTTAGCTGCTGTCCAACTGCTGTGATGCCTGACAGCAGTATCTTTTGTATTATTTTTTATTTTTTCCTTTTTTTATTTTTTTTTGCATCTTGTCCAATCATGTGACAAGAGTGGGGAATGGTTAGAAAGACAAGATAATTTTACTCCTAATACTTTTCCTGTCAACACTTATTCAAAGTGCATTGCAATCCAGCCCATCTTGACACTGAAGTAAGAGTTACTCTTTCATGCAGCTCTTAACCAATTTCAGTCCAAAGGCAGAACCCCTCCCACCCTTTTAACAAGATAATGATAATCATGCAGCGCTGCATCCCACTGAGAACAGCTCAGCAAACACTGCTCTTCCCCCGTATGCTGTGGTCCAACTGATAGCAATATACTAGTGTTGTCTGCCGGCTCTTGCTGACATTAACAAGATATGCCTTTCAAATATCATGGCCTTTGGGACTGGGTCAGAGTTACTATTTATAGAAGGTCAAGACTTTATGATAGTTCAGCTGGCTAGAGTGATAACTGAAAATAGAGTGGGTTTTAGTTGCTTCGCTGCAGCTGATTTTGTGTCTGTTATTGCTCCGGGCTCTTGAACAGATGTGATCTACACACAGTGGATTACCGGTTTGTAACTACTGACAGTACCACTATGTACAGTGGAACTGATACAGCGCCGTGGAGCTGTGAAACGCTGCAGTGCTGCTGTTTGTGTTTCAGAGCAGCCCAAGGTACAAATGAGACCTGATCTAAAGTCTGCAGAGTGAATTGCTAAAAAAAATCAATCCTGTAACGGCCCTCTAATGCAGAACCTTATAGATATAGTATCAACCTACAGTATGATAAATATTATACTTTGGAGTGCTTTCATTTGTAGGCACAATAAAATACCTTTATTAAAAATAGATATCTACAATCTGCTAGCCACTAACTAGAAAAGAACAATATTTAGATATTACGACATTATTAAATTTTTAATGAGGACAATAAATAATTCTGGATCACTGAAATCATTGTAGGCTGTCAGCTTTGTGAATGTCACATCTATCCAACCATGAAATACAAGCATGTCAGAGGAAAGCAGTAGGAAAAGTATTGCTTTAGTCTACGGAGCCACAATGAAAACCTTCAGTCTGTTTATTCAGAACACATACACTCTATTGTAAATGAGATGCTGTGTTCTGCTGCCTGTCATAGACAATAAATCTCTAAATGGGTCCATAATTTACTCATGAGTGACATATTTGAAAAGTAACCTCCAGTGTCCTTTGCACAGGCCCCACCCTTTACCTAAAATATCCAATCTGCTCCACCCTCTACTTAATATTTATAGTTGTGTCTTTAAAACCCTGAACCTGAGCCTTGCGGTGCGGGTGCCTCTCTAGCTGTGTGCCAGGGCCTGGTGGTGTGTATCTGCTGTGTTACTGTTTACATTCTCCCAGAGTCAGAGCCAACTCGTGCCACCATGTCTAAACCCTTGTCTGACCATGATAGAAAGAAACAGATTTCAGTGCGAGGCCTCGCCGGCGTCGAAAACGTTGCAGAACTGAAGCAGAACTTCAACAGACACCTCCACTTTACGCTGGTCAAGGACAGAAATGTGGCAACCAAAAGGGATTACTACTTTGCTCTTGCCCACACAGTGCGGGAGCACTTGATTGGCAGGTGGATCAGAACCCAGCAGCACTACTATGAGAAGGATCCCAAAGTAAGTTCTTGTCAGAGCAGCATCAAAGACACACCATTTACAGAAATGTGAACCACCTTGAATACGTGCTGTCACTTAAAATCAACTGGTGCAAGATTAATTGAATTAAAAGCTGGTATTGTTATAATGAATATAAACAGTATTAACAGTGACACATCTTGCATTTGTGAGGAAATGACAGCGGTTATAGTGTTACCAAAGTATTAGGGGAATACTGGCATCAATATTTGATCTAAGAACTCCTTCACACCTCCAGGATGTTTAGTGAAGAATGCTGCATTGGGGTCATTTGCATTCAGTGCCATAACTTTGGTTCTTACACTGTTTCTTGGAATAACTGTTTGCTCTGCACATTTAATGCATTTGAATGCAGACAGTGGAGTAAAGTAACTAACTACATTTTCTCAGGTTCATTTAAAAAACTCTTTCACCAATATTTCACAGAAAAAGCAAACATTGGGGAAAAACACAGTAAATCAGTATAGATTTTTATAGAAGGACTTAATTTTTTCCTCTCTCTTCTCCCATTAGTCATCTCATGAGCCCTCAAATGTGTCTCTTGGGCCTGTAAATGGGCCTGATGCACCAGTTAGGAGCCTCTGAACTAAGCCACTGCTACTCTATATGCTATAACAGTAAAGTGCTGCTTATACATTGATGCATTAATATAAACCATCAAATGTAATATATGTAATATATCAGTCACAGTCACCTTTTTCTTTATAATGAGCGCCTTCCTTCGATACCTTGACAACATTTTGATGTGTTTTGATTTTAATTTTTACTTATAGCATTGAAACCAGGACTTTTACTATTTTCACATCCTTCCAATAGTGCTTTTCCTTAAGTACAGGATGTGAATATTTCTCCCAGTGCTGGGAGCATGGGCTTTGTATTCTTTAACTGTACGTTTAACAGCCTGGTGTCAGTGTAATGCCAAGTCATGACATTTAAACTTTACTGGGGGTTCTTAGCACTCTGCTGGTATGCTGCCATGACTATAATGTGTTGAAACATTAAACCCTCCCCAAGACCTTCTGTTCCCTAACCTGTCTGACCATAAAGCACACAGCCCCTGCTTGTGTCATACGAGCACATGCCTTCAAGGTCATGTGAGTTCATTTACAAGCAGTTACATCAAAGCTGTATCTCCGAAACTGCACTGCCATTAACCAACAGCTACAGAAAGAACCTTAGAAGAACAAAAGGAAGCTGGCGTTACTTGCATAAAGCAGCAAAAATTGCTCACCACACCACGTTATTGCTTGAAAATGTCACACAAAACCGTGTGTGATTACAATAGAGAAGCAGAGGAAAAGCTCCACTTCCATTTACTTAGAGGGAAAAAATGTGCCTTGCAAGATCATTAATAACCTCACTGAATGAAAGGGATAATTCTTCTTTTCTGAACAGCGGAAGAATATTTCCCTGCACACTTTGGCTTACTTTGCATGGTTAGAGTTCTGTAACTTAAGTACCAAAGCATTAATATCAGTTGGGAGACATTTACTTCTCAAAACAAGCTCGTTTTCTGAAACCGTTTACTCAGATGTTGATAGGGTGGAACCTCTAACAGAGAAACCATTGGACACCTTGTTCTGGGGCTCTAGACTGAAAAGTCAAAGGTGAATCGCTTAAAGGTCTAACCAGAAGGCACAAGGAGGAAGGACATCCAAGCTGCAGTGTAGCTTCGTGCAAACATCACAAACTAAAAAATTACAATTACAACAACAAGATTATTTTATCCACACTGATAATGTGCATTCTTAGAAAAAAAAAAGAGAAAATCAGCATAATGAGATGAAACATGGACTGAAGTCTGATAAGATTTGGAACATACAGTCATATATAATTCAAGAGATCCTGTTAGCTACTCAGTGTCACTTGTATTCATTACTATTTTACACATCTATCCGAACCACTTCTCCTATCAGTCTCGACTTGAACTCCACAATGAAAGGGTATCAGGCTCGTGCTGACCTTTACAGCGACCTCTACAGGGGCTATTTTTGCCTGGGCCAAAATGTTGGTGTTATGTAATACCCAAAGCAATCTGCCCCCCTGTTCTGTCTCTTCCCTCTGCCTTTCCTCCTCAGTCTGTGTCCGCCCTTCCATGTCAGAGGGGAGGAGGGAAAAAAAAAACAAACACACACACACACACACACACACACACACACACACACACACACACACACACACCTAAATGGCAAAGGGTAAACACAGGCTCAGGTGGCGCATTTCTGTGCACTCCCATGCATGAAGCTACATCGCGAAACCTGAGTGTTTGTCTGACAGTATGGGCCGCCTGTCATTTTGACATTTGACATATGATTTCACCAGTT
The DNA here is from genome assembly GCA_900302755.1 of Chromis chromis. Classification (NCBI taxonomy): domain Eukaryota; kingdom Metazoa; phylum Chordata; class Actinopteri; family Pomacentridae; genus Chromis; species Chromis chromis. Next base: position 11,674 of record OMNN01051571.1, on the reverse strand, counting down.
TTAGGTTTTACTGTACCCATCATGCATACTGCGGGGACCTCTCTGTGACCCCGATCATACAGTGTCAATAAAATATCTCTGCAAGTGTTTATAAGATCGTGTTGACATAGATTATATCTCGTCTTATTCCTGTAGCGTGTTTACTACATCTCCCTTGAGTTCTACATGGGCCGCACTCTCCAGAACACCATGGTGAACCTTGCACTGGAGAACGCCTGTGATGAGGCCACTTACCAGGTGATAATCCTCTTACAACTGTGAAATCTCTGTTTCCAACTGTTTTAAAAAAGAGGGTAGTATCCAGAAAGCATTGATTCAATAGTCTGTGTTGATCCTGCTGCCCTCTGTAGCTGGGTCTGGACATGGAGGAGCTGGAGGACATGGAGGAAGATGCTGGTTTGGGTAATGGTGGTCTGGGCCGTCTTGCCGGTGAGCATCTTTTTCACCCTTTATATTTAATAACTTCTAAGAACTTTTTTTTCCCTTGTTGACTGACTTAAATAATGCATTATTTCTATATAAGAGCTATAAAATTGATCTGTTTCTTTATTTCAGCCTGCTTCCTGGACTCCATGGCTTCCCTGGGTCTGGCTGCCTACGGTTACGGCATTCGCTATGAATTCGGTATCTTCAATCAGAAAATCGTCAACGGCTGGCAGGTTAGAAACCATCAGTTTTATTTCAAAATGTATATTTATGCCTCAGTGAGTTTTTTTCCACCTCACACCACCTTCTGGGTGAGTCTGCTTTATCATTATCATGACCTAAAGTTCCTTGTCATTTTCTATGTCTGGCTTTTCTCAGAAGCCACTTACCTAACGAGTGTTTTTCTCCCTCAATATAAATGTATGTCATTATCTAGGTTGAAGAGGCTGATGATTGGCTGCGCTATGGCAACCCCTGGGAGAAAGCACGTCCTGAGTACATGCGTCCAGTCCAGTTCTACGGCAGGACCGAGCATCACCCTGATGGTGTCAAATGGGTCGACACTCAGGTGAAAATATGATTCAGAGTAAATGAATATGAACGATTTCTTTCTGAGGTGATATGATTATATACATTTCAGTTCTCTGTCTCTTCGTGTAATGACATTGACAGGTGGTGTTGGCTCTGCCATATGACACCCCTGTGCCTGGCTATAGGAACAACGTTGTCAACACCATGAGGCTGTGGTCTGCCAAGGCACCCTGCGAGTTTAACCTTAAAGACTGTATGTATTTGGCAGAGATCACATGTTTTCAATCATGCAACAGCTGCTAAATGAGAATTACCTTGAACTAAAAAGGAGTTCATGTATTGCTTTCCTTGCAGTCAACGTTGGTGGCTACATTCAGGCTGTTTTGGACAGAAACTTGGCTGAGAACATCTCCCGTGTGCTGTATCCCAACGATAATGTAAGAAAATGTGACTACATTACGTTTTAATCTTCTCCAGGCCTGCACTAACAGGCCAAACATCCGCATGTTAATGTGGATTAGAGGAAAATGATGAATGTTGATGTCATAGTTAAGGGAGCTGTGGACTGCATGGCTCCTGTATGAATGGATAGGGCTTATCTATTCTCAGCTAAGGGATGGACGTGCATAATCTGGCCCCCAACTAATGTCCTTTGTGTTCAGCTGGAGCCACTGTGTGCTCTTTCAGCTTCCTCTGAAGCCGTCTTTTAAACCTGACATAAGACCTGACTAAAGATATGCTGACTCCCTGAAGGCTCAAGGAGGAGGATTTAGGAGATAACCATCTAGCCTGAGCTGTAACTCATGTCATGTTTGGTAATTTATGTCTGTGCATGTGAGAGCAAAAACCGTGGTGGACCTCATAGATTAGTCAGTGTTACAAAGCCGCTTTCAAATCCTTGTGTTTGTGTTAAAAATACAGAGGTGCTAAAACAACGGGTTGATTATTTAATCAACATGAACACTGTAAATTTCAGCTGCTAAAAAGACATTCCAGTTTCTCCAGTGTGACTCCTTTGCTCATTTTCATACAATTGCATACTTGGTATCAACTAATTAATTAACGTATTATTGCCTTTATTTTAACAGACTTTTGTGAAAACAATCTGCCTTACAGTTTCTTTGCAACACATCTCTTTGTGACAAATATGTGCAAGTAGACCTGTGATATTTCAACAGCTCATCCTAATATTCATAATTTATAACAAAAACACTGCATGAGACACATCAGAACTTACCTGATTGAGGCTTCATAAATGTGAAATTAAACCTTAAACAAGAAGAGAAAGAACTTTTGAACTTTCAAGGCTGAACTGATTCCAACACTGTTACACTGACAGATTCCTTAATGTCAAATATTTGTTAAAAGGAAGTCTACATTTATACATATTTAATACACTCTGATTAACGGGTGTCACAGATGGGTATTCACATATTTATATTAGATATTAGAAATAGAGCTACTGCAGCTGTGCACCTTCTTTTCATATAAGGCTTGGGTAATTATTCTATTGAAAAAAATATTTCTGTTGTCCGGGAAAGCAATGCCAGTCGCCAACATTCAAAAGGTTATGTTTAATGAATAAAAACCCTATTCATGTTTGCCTACAGAACAGAAAGAGACAAATATGTGTCTTTACCCTCAGTTCTTTGAAGGCAAGGAGCTCCGTCTGAAGCAGGAATACTTTGTGGTGTCTGCCACCCTGCAAGACATCATCCGTCGTTTCAAGGTCTCTAAGTTTGGCTCCAGGGAGATTGCTCGCACAGACTTCAGCAAACTGCCTGACAAGGTGAAGTGAAAAACTCAACAAAATAGTTTCTGTCGAGAATGAAAAGATTTTCCCATGATGTTCTCTGTGAGTCTTCGTTAAATTGCCTCAGTGAGTGTGTTGAACAGGTTGTAGGTGGGTTTTTATTGTACCTTCGGAGAATACTTGAAATGAACAGTAACTACAAAGCACTTTAAAGCATATTGTAATTTTTGTATTGACTTTTAATATTGTTCGGCATATCCAGGTTGCCATCCAGCTGAATGACACTCACCCGGCCATGGCTATTCCTGAGCTGATGAGGGTTCTGGTTGATGAAGAGAAGCTGGATTGGGACACGGTGAGGAAAAGTTATACTGTCCAGTGAATTTTTACAAGCTTTATAGGGTTTATTTACCAAATGTCAAGCTTATTTTAAAGTTTAACCATAATACAATTCTTGTTGTGCTTCATATTGATTATTTACTGTGTTTTGTTGTTTGCAACTTCCTTTTTTTTTTCTTTTCTTTTTTGCCTTTATCTGTTTAACACTGTATGAAGGCCTGTAACTGCCTTGGTGATGTTCCTGGATGCTAGGGACAATGATGGAAACAAGCACAAAACTTTACTGTGTGGTTCCCCCTAACGTGTTTTCTCTTGCTGATGTTAAGGCCTGGGACATCTGTGTGCGCACCTGTGCCTACACCAACCACACAGTCCTTCCTGAAGCTCTGGAGCGCTGGCCAGTCGACCTGTTTGCTCATCTGCTGCCCCGTCACCTGGAAATAGTCTATGAGATCAACCGCCGCCACCTGGAGGTTAGTACTGCACATTGCAACATGATATGATCCATATAATGTTGCATCCTATGGCTCCTCGTTAGTATACAGTATAAAGCACTGAAAGCAAACTCAATGTGCTGCAGATGTTCTCTGTGGTTTAATAACAACATGGTTAAATGTGAGCATAGAGTATTTCTCTGTGTTTCTATCTTCCTAATAGGCAAGATAAGATACAAATTACAATTACAGGTACATAATGTCAAGGAATCTTGTAATTAATACATTTTAGTGAGGATTAATTTAAGTGGACTAAATAATAATAAAAAAAAACAATAAAAACCTGAAGGATTAGAAAAGCAGAACTCTTAATTAAACTTCCAATATGTGATGTACTTGACTGATTACTGATACATTGCCTTTGTGGGACGAGACAGGAGAAAAGCCTATTAAAATGCAAAGAATGACTTAAGATTGGCATGAGGACATAAATGCTGTAATGTACAAGTCAAAGAACAAAATGGTGCTTATTGGCTTTTAATTGCAACATCTGTCAGAGCTGGACTCCCACATTCCTGATGAATGGAGCGAGAAAGATTTCTGACATGAAGTGGTGGGCAGGTTTTATGAAATGTAGCTCAAAAAGGTCTGCACAATAAAACACCGACTTTCAACTACTTACCTTCTGAGGGAAATTGTGCTGTTGCTTGAGGTTTGTTGACCTACTGTGGTTTGCCAATCAAAATCTGATTCAGCAAGCAAAATAAAGAAATGTAACCTACAAGTTCATTTCGTTTTACATCGTGTTTGTTTTAATTTTGCAGAGAGTTGCTGCCAAGTATCCAGGTGATTTTGATCGTCTTCGCCGTATGTCCCTCATTGAGGAAGGTGGACAAAAGAGGATCAACATGGCTCATTTGTGCATTGTGGGCTCCCATGCTGTCAACGGTGTGGCCCAGATACACTCTGACATCCTCAAAGCTACTGTGTATGTCCCTAAAATAAACTCTAATATGCCTGGGATACGTTATAGTAGTAAACCATTACTAACTCCAAAACACAATACATGCATGTGTATTATATATGTAGTATCTGTTTCATAAATCGCCAGCCTCTGTCATTTCATGGCCTGAGCATCCTCTGTGTGTCCTGATATATGTGTTGCTTCCCTCCGTCTGCAGTTTCAAGGACTTCTATGAAATGGAGCCACATAAGTTCCAAAACAAAACCAACGGCATTACTCCTCGCCGCTGGCTGGTTATGTGCAACCCCGGGCTGGCTGAGGTCATTGCAGAGGTTAGCTGCCTTTCAAACAGACAAACAACATAAAAAAAATATTTAAGCTGCACTTCACAGTGGAAAATGATCTATCTTTAGTCACTTATTTAATCAGTCTCATTTTTGCTAATCAGAGAATTGGCGAGGACTTCATCCGTGACCTTGACCAGCTTAAGAATCTCCGCAACTATGTGAATGATGAGGCCTTCATTCGTGATGTTGCCAAAGTGAAACAGGTAAGTGGAACATACAGAATTAGCACTATTATGTTCAAGGAGATAATCAGATACTTGTGAATATATAATTGTGCTGTGTCATGATATGAACACCCAGCCCTTGCTCAATAGCACAAAGCCCTGCAGAGAAGTGGCACATTTTCCACCATTAAGCAATCTGTGCCTGGTACAGAATACATACATATTGCTCCATAATATACCTGATGCAACAACTTCTTTCAAAGAGCTGTTTGTTCCTCTGTGATCAATGTCAGAACCTCCATTAGCAGCATAGTCAGCGTATCGTCAGGGTTACTGCTTCTCTCCGGGGGAAAAAAAAGTCTTTTTATGAATATACTTAGATGGCCGTTGTCCTTGGGCCATCCAGAGCAAGGAGCTGTTCATATAATAGCACCAGGATAGAGATGGGCACCGTCTGGCTGTCTGTCTGGCACGAATGAGTGGGTTTACCTCAAGGCCTTGTAGGCACAATGCTCCACGGCTTCTGGCCCATGTGACATTCAGCAGCCGGCACTCTCCTTCAGCCGCTCCCGGCTCTTGACGCCTCAGCCACCTGCTCAACCTGCTTATTTTGGGCCATAGTTTCAGCTCATTTAGTTGCATGACAAAGACAGAAATTTAAACAAACAGAGGAAGAGTTTCCCTCTTAAGCTCACAGTTTATTACACGTGGCTCTCTCTGCATTTGACGAGCAGTTAAAATGAACACATTGACCCACACACTTACCCCAAGCCTGACAGGCAGTAATCAGTGCGGAGAGATGTTGAGACATTTTATGAAAATTAATTTTCTTTGACACTTGGAACATTGCATGTTGTTGTATTTGATTGCACTACTGTAGCATCCTGAATATGCATCCGTACACAACACATGCAAATAACCACACAAGCCAAAGCAGAACTGAATGAAATCCATGTTTTGATCATGTAGGAAAACAAGATGAAGTTTGCTGTTCACTTGGAGGAGCACTACAAGGTGAAGATCAACCCCAACTCTATGTTTGACATTCAAGTCAAGAGAATCCACGAGTACAAGAGACAGCTGCTCAACTGTCTGCACATGATCACCTATTACAACCGTAAGCACACATTTAAAAGCCTCAGATTCGAATACTGTGTGATTTCAGATCTTTGCAGATTTTGCTGCACACTTCAGTCGTGTAATGTCTTCATGTCTCTGCCAGGCATCAAGAAGGAGCCCAACAAGCAGTGGACTCCAAGAACTGTCATGATTGGAGGAAAGGTTTGTATTTGAATGGAATAGGTTGAAGTTAAATGCATTTGATGTTAGGTCTCTAACAGCTCCCATCTCGCAGGCTGCCCCTGGGTACCACACCGCCAAGATGATCATCCGTCTGATCACAGCTATTGGTGAGGTGATCAACAACGATCCTGTGGTGGGAGACCGCCTTAAAGTCATCTTTTTGGAGAACTACAGAGTCACACTGGCAGAGAAAGGTAGTTACCAAACCACTGCACAGCATAAAACACAAACACAAAATGCTTATTAGAGGCATCATCCCTGTCCTTCTGTCATCTTGCAGCCATTCCCGCAGCCGACCTGTCAGAGCAGATTTCCACAGCTGGCACTGAGGCCTCCGGCACCGGCAACATGAAGTTCATGCTGAACGGTGCTCTGACCATCGGTACCATGGATGGAGCTAATGTTGAGATGGCCGAGGAGGCCGGTGAAGACAATCTCTTCATCTTCGGCATGAGGGTGGATGATGTTGATGCACTTGACATGAAAGGGTAACCCCATCTCACCCAAACCTCTCTGGACAATGTATTTTTGTCTCCCTCAAACATGTTTTTTTCTGTGTCGCCGATCAAATCTTTTCACTGCACATCTTTTAATATACAGCTGTAAGTCATGAAATATTTTCCTACAAGCTCAAAAATAATGTGACCTTGACATAATCCCATAGGGGTAAATATCAGGGAGCTGAAGCTGGAAAAAAAAGAGTCCATCCTTGTATTTTTATTTTTGCCGCTACAGTATATAATGAGTGTTACCAGATCCATTTGGGGAAATACCTCCAAGATAGGCCAACTGTCAAGACTTCTTAATATCACTGCAGTGAGCTCCATGCGCTCCGACAATCCAGCTGCTCTGCAGTCTTGGACAGGTTCTGGTAATGATCTCCTACTTGCAATCTGGTGCTTGTAGACTCAAATGTTTTGTCCACACAAGCTGAGGTTTTCCACTCTAAAAGGTGTGGCCTTGGGGAACCTACTGATATTTCCGTGTACGCACTGACTACTACTCCCTTGTGAATGGGCAAGTCACTACAGCGACAAGCTTGTGCTTCTGTTTTTTCTGAATGTGTTTATTATTTATTTTTACTCCTACTTAGATACCACGCCGAAGAGTACTACAACCGCCTGCCTGAGCTGAAACAGGCTATTGACCAGATTGCTGGAGGCTTCTTTAGCCCAAAGCAGCCTGACCTGTTTAAGGAAATTGTCAACATGCTGATGCATCATGACAGGTAGAGACACATCTAACATTAGCAGCCTGAGGCACAGACATGCATACACACATACAAATAAGAATGTGCATAAACTTGCATGCTGTTGCAAAAAAGGAAAAACTAGACAAAACAAAACACACCAACTTGCAATCTTTTGCATGCACACCACTATTCAGTACTCAAGCATGTATGCATTCACTTTGTGCTTGCCTGTTATGTATGTCATTTTTCATCCAGTTAATTGCTTAATTTTCTGCACAGGTTTAAGGTCTTTGCTGACTATGAAGACTACATCAAATGCCAGGAGAAAGTCAATACTCTTTACAAGGTATGTGCTTTTAAAAGAAATGTTTATTAAATGTCTTTTTTGCATTCATAGCATGATTTTTTTTATTTAATTTGGCTCTAATATGAGCATCACCATCAGTAGAGGAACATTCAGAGTGAATAATCTCAGTATTTTCTGCTATTATTACTCACTTGATCATTTCATCGTCACATCAGAACCCCAAGGAATGGACCAAGAAGGTGATCTACAACATTGCCGGATGTGGCAAGTTCTCCAGTGATCGCACCATCGCCCAGTACGCTCGTGAGATCTGGGGCATGGAGCCCACACTGGAGAAACTCCCTGCTCCTGACGACAAGCAATAAACTATCCTTATTTCAGCCCACACCCCAACTTTCTCCACAGATTCAAGCACCTTTAGAACCTGTGCTTGATACTGTTTGTCTCATTAAAAAGCCCACACAAACCTGCATCCACAGCCATTTCCCCTGTGTCACACAGAAGTTTACATTTTTCATCCCTGCAGAATCACAATATCCAGGTTACAGGCTGGTGTCATAAAACTGGCGTCATTAGGGATGCAGAAATTGGTGTTAAGCTGTTGCAAAGTGGATTAAAGGGCTTTGTGGTGGGCTTTGTAAGGTTACTGGTGGTATTTTTTTATTATTATTATTAAAAAATATAAACTATTTTATTTACATTCAGACCCATTCTGAATAAAAAATGCCTTAAATAAACAGTCTGAGTTACTTTTTTCTGCTGTTTCGGTATGCTATAATATACATAATAATATATAGAATGTACAGGATATGTCACAGTAGAAATCGCGATCCAGGATCTGTCCTTGGACAATCGGCGATCCTGCTAGTACAGATTGTGATCGCAATCTGTCCTAGGACAAGCGACGATTCTACCAGGACAATAACAAAAAACAATACAATATAAATCTTAAAGACAGAAGTCTTTTAATTATGGTTAGGGTTAGGGTGAGGGGTTAGGGATGCAAGAAAAGCTGGACTACCATGTTCAACAAAGTGCCACCCACAGACTGTTGGAGTATGTCAGAATAGATTGTAAATACTATAAATAAGTATAATAAAATCATAAATGGGAATGTATTAATTTGATCATAAAAGGAGTGTTTTCTTGCTGTATATGTAAGAATATTGTTGTTTCCTTTATTTTAACATCATATCATTAAAATAAATTTGAGTTTGTCCTAGGAGAGACTCCAATCGCAATCTGTACAAGTAGGATCGCCGATTGTCCAAGGACAGATCCTGATTATAATCTGTCCTAGGACAATTGGCAAATATCCTGGATCGCGATTTCTACTGTGACATATACACATACAATTGGGTGCAAAGATAATTATTATTGTGTATTGCTTTGAATGGCATCCTAAAAACCATGTCAATGTGTGTCAGTGAATCAACAGTATCTCTTATTTGGTGTTACTGATTGATTTGGGCGATGTTTTGCAAACAAATCCACTGATATTGACGGAAAAAAAACTGGAGACCTTTGTACGGGTGGAATTTCCCTCAGCTGCAACTAAAACATCCAGTGTGATTGCAGTGAACTTCAGGACAGTGGATCTCGTGATGGAGCTACATCAAATGCAATAGCTGTGGAAAAATAATTACTTGTCATACAACAAAAAATCTTCAACACTTTAAAATTAAAGTACATCTGGTCCTAATAGTTTATCAGTGTCATTTACCTCTTTAATACTGTTCATATTCTATACCTTCGCAGCACAGTCTGGCTCTGTCTATTTGACATTAATGAATGGATGATTAATCTTTTATTTATGTTTCAGAGAGCAGGGAGAGTCTATTTTATTTTAGATTTCACACTACTCATTTAGAGAGAAATAACATCTACTATCACACAATATTGCGTCCTGTTTTGCCAAAAAACATATTAAAACAAAACATAATCGTTAGAATGATTTTATATTGTAACCAAAAAAACGGCAAGAACACTCTGGAACTAACCAACAAACATAACAAAACTAAAAAATGCTAACTGCACACTAACCTTTGCATTCAAAGCAGCCTGTTTGCTACATAAAGGCCACATCAATGACCTCTTGCACAGTAACTCTTGCTGCTATAACCTCAGTCACTGAAATATCAGTTCAGGTACCTTCATGGCCTTATTTTTGCTGGTTTTCAAAGAACTGGGCCAGTTTCAATTTATGTATTTTGAGGTAACTGTGTCGCAGTGCAGCTGCAGATCAAGTGGCAAAATGAAATATACATATATTTTTTTTTACTGCTGTCCAAATTATTCAAATTTGACCCAAACAGTATATAGAATGGTCAGTATTAATCTCACACTACACATGTTTACAATTTCTTTTTTTGAAAAGCCACTGATATATATTTTTAAATGTTTAACCTCATGTATTTCTTTCAACTGCTGAGACAGTGCACTTGTGCGGCTCGTTCAAATCTACAGTCAAATTTTTCTACAATTTCTGTGGATGTGACAGATTTGATTGTGCACTTTAAGCTTCTAAAATGAAAATATCATGTAATTGCATTTATTAGAGAGTATGGAAAAAAGGGTTTTATCTTCCGATGACATTAGCTGTTAGGTTGAAATTCAAATGGGGGACAAAACCATAAAGAGATAAAAGTTTAATCTGTAATCTGAAGGACGAGGTGATGACAGTACCAAAAAACATGTGTTTTATCTGATGTGTAGGTTGCAGTTTAAAAACTGAACCCCTATTTCAGTCACATACATGAGTAATTAAATTCAGTTACCTTGATTTATAATAAATCATACTTAAGGTGATGTTGTCCTGGTTTTCATATGTACATGTGTGTGTCTTTAGTGCCCCTCTGATGAAGTTTAACACCTCTTTTATTACGCTGTATTTACTCAGCCCTTCTACCAAATTTATACACTAAATCTGCTGCTAAGCAATCAGCACACGGCAGCACACAATGAGATAAACGCATCACATCTGCAAGAAAAGTAACGCCAATATTTATCTCGGTGGCTTAAACACCTCTCACAACAGGAATAAACATACATCTCCCTATAAACCGCTTAAAAATAATAAATTTCTGTTATCTGCTTTTGGAAATCTTACAATAAACAATATAAAATACTGAAGAAAGCTTTGCAGTAGAGACAGTAAGAGGAAAACCCACACCACATCTTTCTAATGGATGTCTGTAAAGGTGAAAGAAGATTCACTTTTGGCGTTGTCCTTGCACATTATTTTGCAAGACAGCCATTAGTTATGATTAGACCTAAAGTGAGAGAAATAGGAAACCTGTAAGTGTATTTATGGAAAATTCCAAATACTGAGTCAGGTATGACGCCAATGAGTTCAACGTGGACTGTTTGTTGAACCAAAGTCTGAAATGTACCAAGAGCGTATAAGACAAATAAAGGACCAATGTGGGGACATATTTAAGTGGGTCACTGCAAACAAAAACAGAGAAGCGGTTGATAAGGCCAGGGCCCCACAGCTCCATAAATGAAGACACTGGTACGAGATCCAGTCTAGCAGCAGACAGGACTTTGGTACGGTGTCACGGAGGGCAGCAATGTAGTTATGAGATGCAGCCACAGGCAGTAAATCAGTGCTAGCTGTTATCATGCAAAGCTCCTGATAACATTTGTTTTAGTGAAAAGATCCACTCAGAAACTTTGCCCGAATACAATGAATCACAACATAAACTAGAAAAGCACTTGGAGAGTGCAGACCTCCGCCAAGCAGCTCATGTCCACCCATTAGGGCTGGTCCGAATGACGAATATCCCAATATTCAGCTTGTGTGGGGGGTGGGGGGTGTAGGGTAGGGTGTGAGGCGCTAAAATTTAAAAATTGAGCTGCTGCGATGGATGTTGGGGTCCAATTAAGACGAATATACTTCGGGGGGAGGGAGCG
>OMNN01051569.1:0-14220 GCA_900302755.1 Chromis chromis | reverse complement strand
GGCCCCTCCGACCACCACCAACCACTCACTCTCACACTGCATTCACCCAGGCTTCCTGGTGTTCCCTCACGGTCTCCCATCCAGGTACTGACCAGGCCCTACCTCGCTTAGCTTCCGAGATCTGACGGGATCGGGCATCCACAAGGCGGTATGGCCTTGATAATATTCTAACTTAAAAAAATAAATAAATAAAAAATTCTGTCCTTTGCTTCATTCTGTGTCCTTTAGACGTGTCATGGATATTTGTAAAGCAAGAAAGAAGGTGACATGAGTTTTTCTTTGTTTTTGTTTTTTACTTTGACTTTTTTTTCACTTGTCTTTCTATATATCACATTAAATATTTCAATTAGTATTTGAATTGTAGCCCGTGTTGTGGTCTGTAAGTTAAATATAAATGTTCACCAACTAAAGATGCCCTAATCTGCATGCTCTGGCTCTTTTAGGCTTATACTTTATTCTAAGCATTGTTTTTCTCTGACTGGGCCAGTTTACTGCCCGCACTAGTAGCTGTTGATACGTAATAGTTTAATAGTTTAAATTTAAGATTAAATGTGTTTGATGCTTTTCTTTATTGTTTTATAGTTGTTGTTGTTTTTTTAAATTACAGCAAAAAGTATTTTTAAAATGTGGGTCACTATGCCAAGGAACTGTATAACCCAGTGTAGTTTCTTGGGTTTTGGCAAGTGGTTCCTAGTAGTTATGGTGTGGTCAAGGCATTTATTTCATATTATGTTCAGAGATTATGTTACCTTTAACAACACTATGCTATATAGTGGATTTCAAGAGTGACCATAATGACACTCACCACAACAATGCAACTATATTCCCCTAATATAAAGCAAAAGACCACTTGTTTCCGAGGAAGTGAAGGAAAAAGAAGGAAGAAGTTTGAGAGCAACAGGAAAGCTCAAGTGAGGCCTTTGAGATAACAAACAGGAAGCTGCAGTGTCCCTGCCACGGCACACGGCCCTGCTGTCATCACTCACAGGAACATCCTCCATCATCCAAGTTTGCATCTCGTTGTTCTTAATTTATTACATGTTCCACATGTTAAGTGCGCAGACCTCCAGGGTGCAATTTTAGCAGCAGCAAACCATCAACAAATCTTTGTTTCTCCCCCTGGCAGAGCGCTTAGTAGAAGCGATAAAAGCTTTTTGAGAGAAACAGACTGGAACAATGGTGGGGACTTTAGTCTAAACGGCTTCCTGTTGCGCTGCAGCGCAAGATTGAGCACTGCTTCAGAAGAGCAGAGCGAGAGAGAGAGAAAGGCATTTCATATCATGAGCACAGAGAGCTAAGCAAAGGGATACACAGAGTGAATGAAAGTGAGAGAGACACTTAAAACAAACAGTTTATTGAGTCTGCCGGGGAGAGCTTGTGTGTGAAGTGAGAGCAGTGCAAAGATGCACGCGTGTCTACAGAGGCATGTCTTTAGTCTTCTACGCAAGCCTCTCCCAGTCCTCTCAGCCACTTAGCACCCTGCCCGAGGGAACTCAAGAGGCTGTTGTAGTAACGTCTCAGGGGTAAAAATACTACTAAAGAGTCAGATGCTTTGAAAACTGTGCTTTAGATGGATCTGTATCCTTAAATCATAAAGAACAATGCACGGCTTTTTCAATACTGCTTCTTTAATGAAAGAGTTGTTTCACACTCTGTTCTTAGACACATTCACAGACGTCAAGACTTGTTGAGTCTCTGTTCTCAGATAAAAAGATGAGAGGCAGTTGTAAAGAATTACTGAGAAGATGTGCAAACACTGCTTCGAAAGACCAAGCAACACTCTGCTCTTTCTATTTTTTTCAGAAAAGCTTTGTATAAAAATCTTAAAGGTATAGAGCTTCACATTAGACCTCAGATATTTCACATATCTGAGCCTCATATGCAGATTTGCTTCCCTATGTCCTGGAATTTATGTTCACACTCAACTGATTTACAATAGCACATGTTTGGAGGAAATTGAATGCTGTTCAAACGTTTTTCTACTTGGATGAGGTGTAGAAATGAATATATATTAATAAAACAAAAAGTGCAATGGAAACACACTTAGTGAATAAATCATGACATCCATGTGCATTTAGCATCACTCAAGCAACAGACAAAACATCCTGTCTGTGTGGAGCAATGGGGAAACATTCCTAAAATTAAATAATTCTTAAGAATTATTTATTTGAGGCAGCTTACAGCTTTTGGTCAAGGTCAATCAAAGATCATATTTTTGTTAAATTGAAACTAAGCTGAGTTGAAGGACAAAAAGAAACATGAGGATGTTAAAAAAAAATGAATGCAAAATTTATATAGTTCCCTTAATTACCTTATTAGCTTCAAGGCCAATTCATGGTTTTCTTTGCCCATGTGGGTCTGAATGTTTTAATATCGTGGTGATCTATTTTAGTTTGCAGAAGTTTACGCAGAGCATCATTTTATTCACCACATGTATGTCATGTACCATATTTGCCATCCTTGGCCATATTCTTGTTAATGTGTAGCACGAGCCGTTGCATTCATGAAGTCACCATCATATTTTCTATTGCACGTATGTTAAACGTCTTTGCCTCACATACCCCTGATTGTAGGATATAAAGACGCATATGTCCACACCCAGTCTCAGGGCTTAAACGTAAGAAAAAATTTGAGACGCAGGACTTGAGTTTCAGTTTTAGTCAGCCTGTGTTGTGAACGCCCAATCAGCCACCCCAACATCCTCCATACGACTGCAGAACAAAGGTGCTACTTATGTGCTGGATAGGTAAAATTGCCAGTGAACCCTGTCCAAGCAGAACTTATTTTTTTCTCCACAACATATTTGGTAAAGCAAATTAGTGGTACAGAAATGTTTTTAGGGGACAGTGTTGGGAATAAACATGTGGAGTATTGATGTACTGTGAGCAATCTAAACCCACAGCTACACCGTTCCCTACCTAATTATAGGCGGCAACAGTTTATGACTGAAGGTGTGATATATTCTAACCACCATATCTCATCCCAACCTGGCAGAGTGTTCCTGTGAATGCATCCACAGCCTTGAATCAGAATCCTCAGCGGGGCCTCACCCGGCTTAAATACAGGGTGTTCCTTATTAGCATGGAGCAAAAGATAGGACCGTGAAGGCTAGATAGGTGAGAACCCCCTTGGGGGAAACAGGAAGGATAGATGACACTTTGGCTTTGACTCAGACCTGTTTGGATTTAGTAGCACTTTGTCACTGTCTTGACTTGCAGACATAAAAATGGAGCTGCCATGAAAGCTCTGTACCACACATCTGGTTACGGAGAAGAGAGCATGCATACGCAGACTCAAGAAGACGAAAAGAAAATAGCAATGTAACTTTAATCACATCCAGACCTATAAATATAACTCTGAGCTGTAGTAATGGTAATCAGAAACAGAGTGGTCCCGTCAGGAGCCAATTCACTCTCTGTTTTTCATTAAAATGCTGGCCACTACTTCTCACATCTCGGTGTGCATTTAAATAGTTAATGGACTGCCCATCCGCTTGGCTACTGTAAGTTGGGGGTTTAGAAGAGGCGGGGTGGAGCGCTTCAAAAGTTTCTCTTTCAGATCAGAAAGAGTGACTTTACAATCTTGCAATATTCATGATGTGTTTAGGAACTCTATACCCTTTCCTTGCTTTGAAGTTAAAGCAATACCAGATTTCATCTGTATCTCAGAAACCCTTGGTCTCCTTTGCTGGTCAGTAATTGGGCACCAATATAAACACATACAGTACATATCTTTTTTTTTTTCATTACCTCTTGTTTTTCTTCACACGTTCAGAGTAAGGGCGGACCTTCATGTGTTAATTCCAGCGTTCTCATGAGAAATCTGCGTGTCGGTACCCTGATCACGTTACACGACTGCAGACTTGTTTGACTAGAACTTTTTAACGTGACAACCGAGTCCGTCCATCTTACTTCATCATACCCAGCAAAAAAAGAGTTCAGTCACACAGTGTATCCACTCACTTTGTTGTGGTGGATTTCTCCTCATGCATTCAGCTGAACTGCGCTGTCACTGTTCTGGGGAAATACAGTAAAGTGTGTGAGGAAGGAGATCAGTCGAGAAGTGAGGGTAACTCTATACAGATCCAGGATACCAGGTAGGAAGTCTGAATTCTTGCCCTGAACCCATACAGAGACTTTAGCACGGGCGGCAGGACCTCTTTGAAGGAAACCATAAAATATTAAGGGGAAGTGGATACCTCACTTGGCTTAATGCGGACATGAGTCAGGCCACACATAGGCTCATAAGATAAATCCTCTTTTTCTCTCTTTATCTCTCTCTAGCTCACTCCCGCCCTTACTCTCTCTCTCACTCTGTGTGGTAAGAAAAGTGTCATGGAGCTTTGAGCTACGCAGACTTTAAGCATGTCTGTCTGCTATTGGCAGTCTTCCCACAGGCAAGGGTTCAAGTTCCTCAGCCACTCCATCTCACAATCGCCAGCTCCACCTACAGTTATTTGTTTTATCTTAGCATAAACAAATAGAGCCTTGCTTGGTTTACTTATGTACTGTATATGATAGAAATAAGAACTGGATTAGATGTAAAAAGCGTTAATGGATTACAAATCAAGTAATGTTGCTACTTTTTTCTCTTTACTTCAGTAAGTACAATGAAAACCATTTATTCATTCATTCAAAAAATATTTCCAATATTGCTCAATTAAATGACAGCACTGTATAGAGATGAAATAATTAAGCATTTAATGTATTGATCAAATCATTTAAGCCAATTTGTGAAAACAAATGCTCAAGGTGCAGTGGTTTGAGGTTCTGAAATATGAACATTTGCATCTATGTCTTTATGTTTTGGCTTATTGGTTGGACAAAAACAGGCAAACATCACCTTAGGCTCCACGAGACTATGATGGGAGTTCTTCAGTTTTCTGATATTTTTAAGTCAGTGATTGATGAAAAAAGTAATTGGATGATTAAGAGATAAGGAGTTAAATCATATACTGCACACTGTACCCAGAGTTTGATTTCTTTTGCCAGTAAAAAAAAAAAAATCTCCACGTAAAAGAGAAGTGTCCAGATAGAAGTTTACTTTCTTAACACAGCGAAAGAAAAAAAAAAGAAAGCTAGAATGAGAGAGACAGAGAGACAGCACTATACAGAATACATCCATCAAATTGGTGCCACTGTGCTCTGGCTGCTTTTAACCCTACAGCGATCTACCCCTCTGTCTCCATCCATCCATCTCCCCTCCTCCTCTCTCTTGCAGGGCCGCTCAAAGTTACTGATACACAGTATGCCAAGCCAGATGGTCAGCCGCACGGTCGAAGCATGTACCACTCGGTTTCAACACCCCTCTAACAAACCCTCCTCCCAACTCCAGATGGCATGCCATGCCTGGTTCTAGTGCCACAGGGGGACTGCGACAGTATCGGTGTGACTCGAGTGCCTTGGGGCATCGTCCATGTGTATATGTGTGTGTGTGCGTGCTTGTTTCGGTATGCATGCATAAGCTTGTGCGCTTGTCCCTTAAGTGCTCTTGTTTGGTTGTGTGTTTTAGAGAGTCCCGCACTCAAATGGCTTTGTCTCGTGGGCTGCTGATTTCTCCCCTTTGGCCAAATTTGGCTGCTGTGGTTCAATATGGAGTTCCATCACTAAGAATCCTCCCTGCTGAGCCTCACTGTTTAAGTAAGTGATTCCAATGGGGAAAATAGGGCCGTAAAATCTTGTTGTAGATTTCCAAGATACACATCACTGCTGGAGGTATCATTTATACATACATATGTTTTCCTTTACTATAGTTTCTCTTACGGGAGCCGGTGTTCATCCAGGCAGAACACTGAAGTTGCGTTTCAATAAACTGTTTCTACTTCACCGTGAAAGGCTCATTGACAGTCTATCTGCTATCTAGACACATTCAGTCATCCTTCACAGGGTCACTGACCCTTGTGTTTAATTTGGCTCTGTGTGCCCCGCACACACTATGCAGGAAACACATGATCTTTAGCATTACATGAAAAAGAAACACACCAAAGGAGAGGCGCTGCAGTGTTTGTGTTAAGTATTAAAATTACAGAGACTGCTCCCTCTGTGGTATTTATCCTCCTGCTTCACCCCGCAAATGTCAGGGGGCTTTGAAACGCAGTGAAAGGGGGGAAACCAGAGGAGGAACTTTGCCTCTGATCTGGGAATATTTCTGCTGATCACCCTTCTAAATTAAAAAGCAGTTATGAATAATCCTCACTGGATACTCTACTTAAATTAATGCCTCAATTAGATTGGGAACATTAAAGGTAGTAATGATTCCACTCCTCTGTATTGTAATTTAAGGCCTGCTTGCTCTTCCCTGGGAAAGCAGCTCTTTGCAGTGAATATATTAGAGTAGATTAATGAGGGGAGGATATGGCGGTGGCTTGCACTGAAAGCCTGGCCACTCTGCATCCTCTCTTTTCACACAGCCTTGATGGCATAAAAAAGAGGTGGCTTATCAATCATGCAGTCTTTGTCAGTCAGGAAATCTTTGTGAAAAGTTTTGGCTACAACTCTTACGTGTAACTTTGCATAAATGCCAACTCTGCCATCGAACAGCGTATGATAAGAAGTGATATTAGCTGCCATCTGGGCAAGGGCACCATTCAGTCAGGACCATCACCTCCCTGTGCTGCTGTGAGTCACTCCATGGCTCCACCTGAGCGCTGGGGTGGGGTTGTAACGATCGCTGCGTGTAAGTGATCCATCCCTAATCGATCCAGACTGTCAGCATGGACTAGACACTCACCTCTGCCTGTTATCTCTATCTGTAAGGAAGCCTGCCTCAGCTGCGGCGGTGACCACAGCCTAACCTAGCTGGTCAGCTCCAGTCACAACCTGCTGTATCGGAGATGATTCACCTATAACTCCCAGCCTGGTGCCGGATCTGGGTCCAAAGTCAGATTTAACTTTGGTGAAATTAACAGCAGAAGGATGTCGGCTGGCTTATATTGTATTAATAGGTTAAATCTATGGTGACCTTATTTTTGGTGAAGCAGCGTGATAATTGGAAGTCCTGCACAACACTAGGGATTACCATGTTTATCCTCCTATAATCCCCATAAACATTAAGACACAACGAGCTACATGCTGATTAGCTTCAGGCAGGAGCAATCAATCAGAGAGAGATAAATACCTCCCCTGGCTTTCTATCCACGTGAAATAAGGGTAAGTAAACAGCCAATGTCTTACTGCTGCGGACTTTCTGTGGCTTTACCGAGTCCGCGGGCATCATGTGAAATGACACCATGTGAACTGCCCTCTAGCTAGTTATCATCTACAAAAAAGCCGACAACCACAACAATACATTTTTCTAATACTGCATTTTTCAGTAACATTTTGGATGAAGTCTGTAACTTTAAAATAAATTGGATTTTTTTTAATGCAAGTAATTCAGATAAATAGTCAATTCTTTCCATAACTCCTAGTTGACAATCAAAAGTGTAAACATTTATCGCATGCCCCAGGCCTGTGGGTAGGATGGCTCCTTTGGCAGACAGGAGGCCATTTTGCCATGCTGCATATTTGCCTATTCAGACGGGGAATGGGCAGAACCCCTCAAGCAGAACATATTCAGGAGGTGCGTTTTGAGGACTTCATGTTTGCAAATGACTTGCAGGTACACACATAAAACCCCCTACCTGCTCTCGATAAAGAGACTTGTTGAAACCCAGACAAGCGCGGCTGCTCAGCGACTCTAACCAGATGCAGGCTGGAGGAGACAGGTTGTGTGGTGAGATGGAAGAAGGGGAGGAGGGGGGGGTGGCGGCGGCATACGCTCTTTCCTTGTCCGTGCGACGCCATGATAAGGAGACACTAGAGCTTGTTTACATGCGGCAATGGGAAAACAAATTGAAAATCCCTGCCGGGACGCAGATGCATATCAAAACAGGATTATTTTAGAAATAATCGCCCATGCCACAAACTGTCACCAGCTAATCTCCACTTTGTTAGAATTCAAATTACTTTCCCATGTTTACATTGCCATTACTGCAAGGGCAGGGACCAGGGACTCTATGGGGGCCTATTTGCACAAGAGTAGCAATAAAAAACAGATAAAATAAACTTTCCATAAATATTCCAGACCAGAGAGAATGCTCAGGTCCTGTTGGTGCAATAGGAATATTGAATAGGACAAGCTTTTGGAATAATGGAGACTGAAAGGAGCAGCTATAAAGCAGAGGCAGCAGACAGATTGAAATTATGATGGTCTGTCTATCTGGTGGAGAGATAGACTGGCAAAGGGAAGAGCCAATCAGACGGGGGGAAAAACTATTGGAATAGCCTCCACTGACCTCCACCTGGCCAGGATATGTTAGGCTCAGCGAGAGTGAGCCAAGCAAATCTGGACTTGGCTAAGAAGAATAGAAGTGCATTAAGTTTGAGCTCTGTCAGAAGCAGAGGCGTCTCTTGTCTCTGGATCAGGTTGCTGGTGTTTATCACTTCTAGCTGTGCTGGCACTGAGGGCAGACACCCTATCCCTTATCCAGGGCTGTCAGTCAGCGGGCCGAACCATCTCAGTCATAGCAGCCCCAAGCATCAGCCTGCTTCAGCACTGAAGGGAGCCATGGAAAAACACACAAGGCTTATTGCCCCATATCCCAACCGATCAATGGGGCTTGTCCTTAAGTGAGAACGGAAGTGCAAAGCTGTGCGAAACAGTTCTCATGTATCAGAAGCCTTGCCAAGTCATTACACTGTTAATTCTAAATATGCAGACAAAAAAAATAACAAATACAAATTTACACCTCTCAAAGTTAATTGAATTGAGAAAAGTCAGCCTAGGCAACGAGGAGGCGAGCTTCTGTGCGCGTGGAAACAAGTAGTCCCCCGTTAAGCAGCATTAGAGATACCATCAGCCTGCGTGTTTCTCGAAAAACTCCTTTCTCGCGGTTAGAGTCTCTGCACTAGTCTATTTGTTGCTTTGCCGTGCTGTCATAGAGGTTGGCCTTATGGTTCCCAGAAGGATAGGGGATGTGTCTTGTGGTGAAAACCACACTGTGTGACAGACACAGAGGAGACATGAGGAAAGCAGTTCTCATCCATGTTCACTGCAGCAGTGGTCACATCAAAGACTATTAACTTGTTTTCCTTTGGTTCGCCAAAGGCTCCGACATTCTTATTCTTAAAAAATCTCAACAAATTCACAAACAAATTCAGCTACAAATTAAACATTCACAATGCCCTTGGAAAAGAAAAATAGTGTCATTTTTGTGGCCTAAACACTGCGATGGGTGACCAAGCGCACATATTGATGGCGTTAACCCGGAGTGTTCAGTTCACAATGTGGGCCTGTTTCTGTGAAGCAAAGCATGCAGTCTGAGAGGAGACGCTGTGGTGGTGACTCGAATCTACGACTCTGCTCTGACTTTGCTCTTATGTTCCCAGCCCTTGCCTGAGGCGGCAAACGGCTTTGCTCACTAAAGGAGGGAGGAGAGGGAGTGCGGTGTGGGATGGGAGGGGAGAGCAGACAGAGGTAGGTTAGATTAGGTTTGACAGGGTAATGCTTTGAAAAGGGGCCTGTTAGATGATTTATTCTCAAACACCTATCCATAATGGGCTGCTGCGTGTTTCTATTACGGCTGATGGAGACGGCGCTACGCTCACTTTCTGAGACACTCAGTGGTCTGCCGTGCTGTCTGTCCCTCCTTTATATTTTCTTTCTCTTCATCTTTTCTGCTGTCCCTTACGCACTCCCGCTGAGATGCACTCATGAAAGTTCTTGCCGCTCCTCCTCCCCCTTTCACTCTTTAACATTACTCACTCATCAAAGATTCCCAACTGATATTTTGTCAGTTAGCTCGGCTTTGGACCTTTTAACAGCAGAACAGGCACGCAACATCATAACTCAGGAGAGAGAGCTTTGCCGGGGCTTACGTTCTCTGTCCTCAGACTCAGCGTGAGACTTCGCGCCTGGTAGCTGTGTGTGACTGCCCCTGTAACTAAGCCAAAGGAGGCCTGTCTTTTTAAATTTTTTACTTGTCGTCTCACCCTGCCGGGTTGCAGCACTCCGTGTGGGAGTGTAGTGGTTTCAGCGTACACCAGAAATGGAGGAGGATGGAGGAGACAGTCAAATAGGAAACATCTCTGAAAGGGTGAATGAAAGAGGATGTTATACCGCAGATACCCTCCAGTGATCGAAACCTTAAGCTGTTTGTTTAATCTAAATGAGAGGAGGACTGCATACAAACCCATACTGCACACCATAAATTATATATACATCCCAGCGAAACCGACATCACTTTGCCTTCTAATATCACTACTCTTTATGGTCTACTTTTATTTCTCAGCGCTCTTCTCGGTTGACAATAGCACAGAGTGCAACTGAGTGCACACTTGACATGC
Organism: Chromis chromis; assembly: GCA_900302755.1. NCBI lineage: Eukaryota > Metazoa > Chordata > Actinopteri > Pomacentridae > Chromis > Chromis chromis. Next base: position 3,895 of record OMNN01051569.1, on the reverse strand, counting down.
AGCAAGCCTCCTCCGCTGAAAGTATTTACAAAGTGTCTGCGTTACATGTTTCTGCTGAGAATGTTTTCACTTTTCACTCTTTTTTTTTTATCTGCTTTCATAACCATCTCTGAGGCTATGAGTTCAGAGCATGACTTCCTGTGACTGGCTGATGACAGTGGTTTCAGTTAAGTAGGGTCAAAGTTGTTGCAGGGACATGAGAGCAACCAGTAAGAGAGAACTGGCACTGCTTGGACAAACCAAACAGGAAGCAGCGTTTTACTCTGCAAAGCTGACAAAGATATCGGTCTAGAGAGAACTACGATGGGGTTATGGTAAGATATGGATGCCCGCTCTCAGCCATGGCAGGAAGGAGCAGAAATAGATACCTTTCTTTCCGCAATGCTGGGAAGGTGCAGCTCATATCGGACAATCATATTACAGAGGAAAACAAACACAACTGTAAGACAAGAAATTAGACGTTTGAGGGAGCGTTCTAAACTTACAGTGAGCAAGTAATGCTAATACTTTAAAGTAAAAGTGGATATAAATACACTACTATTTTTTTAAAATATGTGCTACCTGTGACAGACCAAGTCTAGCAGCATAAATATTGTTATTAACTTAAGATTTTGCAGTGCCAATTCTGTTTTCATTCTTTGTGTAGGTGATAAAATTAGTGATTCTTTATTTTTTTCCATGCAATCTGGTTTTGCACACGCTTATGCATCCCCTAATCTCACACACACATACACTCCTAATTACAATTGTTGCTTACATGAATTGGACATTTGTATGTTTGTACATCATGGCAGTGTCAGTGAACAAGCCTGCTGATGTTTAGCCCACAAATACCACCCTACTTCCGAATTCTCAAGTATCAACATTTGTTTATGGGCCTGAAAACAGTATCTTCGACGCAATTCAATACATCCCTTTCACAAATAATGCATTTATAGAAAATGTCAAACAATATAACTATAAATACAACACCTTCCCACAACACACACACAAATACACATGGCTACAAAGGCAGCACGGCTACATAACTGGATGCATTAGTGTTTTGTCTCTTCCAGCAGAAAGCCCGGGTCACTATGTACCATTGCAATAAATCCAGTTAATTCATTGTCAAGACAGTTTGCTGAAAACCAACATTCATTATGTAAGCTCGCTCAGCGGAACATGTCAGCGGGCATTTTAGATGTTCAGAGTCTGTTAGTGTTTTCGTTTGCACAGCAGTGGCAGAAGCTGCAGCCTCGCATTCCAGTGACTTTTTGAGGTGGTGAGAAATGATACGCTATCTGTGGCAACAGAAACTTCGCTACCTGCCTCTCTCCGTTTTACGCGGCCCCCCACGGATGTTGGTTTGCGCCTGCAGTTCCATGCAAACGCACATAAACAAAGCACAGTGCGACGCTCACACACATCTGTGAACCTCAGTGTGACCACCTTTACCACAGGTTGCCTTTGGAACCCCCCACCCCAGACTCACGAACTGTCAGTAGCAGGTAGAAGAGCCATGGTTTCTCTTGTTATGTTTCAGACCACTCTTAATAATTATTTCCTATCCAAATCTGGTTTGAGGGCAGCTTCTTAAGTGAAACTCTACTGAAAAAAAGGTGACCTGATCATAATCTGCGTGAATTCTAATCTGCGGAAAAGCCTGTCGTAATTGTCAAAGTCTGAAACAAATTTGTAATAGTGCATTTTTTTTGAACGGTGAACAATGATTTTTCTTTTTAAATACACTTTAAGATGACTCTACTTTTTTTTTTTTCTACAGCCATGCCGAAGAGAGAGCATGACAGAGACAGAGAACTGGAGTGCGGTTTAAAAAAGCGCTTAAAGGCTGCATAAAGGTTGGCTCACACATTACTAGAAAACAAGGATGGAGCGGTCACAACCCACGTCCTGTGTTCCTGAGGGAGGAGTGCGATGATGATGATGATGAAACAACTGATGATTCACACTTTACTGTCAGAGGTAGTCAAGGGAACGCTCGCTCACACACCTAGAAAAACAGCATGCAATTGCACCGTTGTGGCTGGAATTGACTCACATCACATCTCCTGCACCGTGTCTCTCGGCCAGTTGCGTTTACTCATATCAACAGATATATGCACATAGCCTTGTTGGTTTTAGATCAACAGTGCTGCAAGGTGACCCTTAAACGACATACTTCTTCTTGATTCATCAGTGCTATGTGACTGTGCACGCATACTGTATCTAAGTGCACTTGTGAGCTTGTCTGTATGTTTATCTCAGTACCTTTGAGGTGCAGATAGTGAAGTCTCTGTTCTCCATCAGTGGGATCGCAGCAGAAACAGATGCCCATGCAGGCCTGTGTGCGTGCTCCCATTGTGTCTAAACCTGTCTGTGCTCCTCGCCTTGCTTCTGTCTCCTCCACAACCTGGTCCTATTAACTCCTTCCCATGAAGAGGTTGGGACAATGAGGATTACTCTATAAAGCACTGTTAAACTTCCTGCCAAGTGGGCCACCTCCAGTCACAATGAAAGCTTAGAAAACAAGGGCAAACACACTGTAAAAACAATCACTGGCCATGTTAAAACAGTCTTCCTTCCTAATGGTGTTTGTAAGTGACAAATGAGGGTTTACCTCAGCCTACACCATGACTGTTAAGAAACTAGGGAACGTACGGACTCATTTTGTATATTTGCTGCAATTGTCAGTCTAACTTACACAACCTGACACAGTAAACTAAGGTACAGTATTTTGTGGTCATTCCTTTGCTCCATGAGTATTGTCCTGAAGGCCTGAGGCTACCCTGTGTGTCTTTCAGGCCCAGTGGTATCTGTCCAAACACTGATAGAGCTTTTCCAGAGTTTCCTCCTGTCACCTAAAGTTCTAACTGCTAAAACAAACCCTGACCCATGCATCTGTCACAGACATGCCACAGGTATATGAAAAGCAGGAAATAATCTCTTCTTCCAGTGTGTTCATGTGTGCATTTGTGGCTGCCTATAGCCGCATGTTTGCACGAAATGTAGTTGCCTCTTTGTGTGCATGTGGACGGGTACATTTTGCTTAGTGTGTGAATTTAAGAGGGTAATTTGTTGTACTATGTGTATAGTGCTGCTAATGTATGTACCTCATTGCTTTTAGAAATCCAAGAAATACCCCACTTTTACTCATGCCAGTGAGAATGGGAAGACCTTACTCAGATAAGAATGAACTTACCAAACAGGCATCCTGCCCGTGTCCCCCCATGCTTTTCTAACCCTAACCCGGGGAGCAGCTGAAGGCCTGGAAACCTGTGTCTTTATGGTCCCCCCGGGCTCATAAAGCTGCCAGGCCCAGGATGCAGCACACTCTACTAACCATGTCACTCCCAGCTCCCTCCACATCAATGGAGTCTGCTCATGTCAAGTGTGGTGTGGGATGTTTGATAGTCGTCTCTTGCATGCCGCTGGGTGTTAAGATAACAAAAGCAGGTAGTTTCTCACCCCCCTCACTCTGCAGCACCCTCTTGGAAGCCATTTACTATCAGTCATTTCTGTGACAGAGAGAGAGGGAGGAGTGGAAAGGATGAGGAGGCAGAATAAACAGGATCGTAAAAAAAGTTTTCAAAGTAGGCGGACAGTAAGTGTGTAATGTCTTTCTTAAATGTCTTGGTTTCTTATATGCGAGTGCTCCAGTGCACACCTTCTACCTGCAATGACTCCCGTTACTTTATTTGTGTTTTAACTTCCTCTGTTTTGGTTTTAACTTTCTCTTTGCTCTTCTTAGAACACTATCTCAGTGAGAAATCAGTGCTTCGGCCATGCAGAGCGCTTCTTACAAACTCGTCCTTAGATGAAGTGCTGAATGCTTGAAGGCCATGAGAGTAGAGCCAAGAGCCCAGAACAGACTCCCTTGGACCAGGTTAAGTTACAGCACAACTGGGGACAGGCC
>OMNN01051566.1:0-27472 GCA_900302755.1 Chromis chromis | reverse complement strand
TTTACTCACCTTAACAAAGAACGTTTGTGCTCATGATAAAAGCATGCACTTCAAAATAAGACTGAAAAAAACCCTTAAAATTCTGGCTCATCCTGCAGGCATTGAAGTTTCTAAAGAGGGTCTTATTTTATTAAAGAGTGGTTTGGTAGCAGTTGTTATTCTGTTAATCATTTCTAAGTGTCTTGAGTAAGGATGTTTTTGAGAAAAACACTTCTTAAGCTTAAGAAGTCATGTAAAATGGATTTTCATCGAAGGGCTTTCAGGAAACAATCCAAGACTAAACAAAAAAGAAACATCATTTTTTTGTGGATCAAACCAAACTGCAGGTGTGAAAGCACCTGAAGAAAGCACTGGGAGATGGCTGACAATGATGATGATAATAATAATAATAAAAAAAAAGGAAAAAAGAACTATTTTGGAAGTTTGACTGAATTGTTGCAGATGTTGAATATGTAGATGTGTGCACAGTACCTGCAGACAGTACATCAAAACTGCAACTCATGAAAGATCACAGAGAGAAAGAGGAACCGAAGACCTACAGACACAGGGTTGGTATTAAGAGATAGATGTAGATTTGGAGCTGATCTTCCCAAAGCTGCAGTGAGCTGATAAGATTTTACAGACACCAGCATCAACAAGCTGACCCCCATCTCTCATTCACTGTCATTGAAAAACTGAGTTGAAAGACAGCAGAGTGGGAGTGAGAGAGAGCAAGATGGGAGGAAAGGAGGAGAACACAGATGAGATTAGGTGGATGGGGAAGGAAATGGTGATGAAATGAAATGACAAGGGAAAGATGGAAGAAGAATCAAGAGGAGAGGAGGGAAAAGACAATGAGATGGCAACGTGAAGAAAGGGGAACTTGACAAGCAAAGGAAAGACAACATCAAGGTGAAGAAGAAAGAGCTGGGAGGTTCAATGGAAGGTTAACGTGCCTCATTTCTTTTTCAATGTTGCTTGTCATTGCAGTCTGAAAGCCTGACTTGCATGCTGGGCAATAAGGCCTGAATTTGTTGTGAATATCGATGTTCACTGAGATCCAATACATCTTATTTTACTGTAAAGAAAACTGCTCTTAAATACAGTGTTTAACAGACTGAAACCAAATGTAGTGGACGCTGAAATGTTGAGGTTAAAATTCTTATCATCTTCACTCGATTCTAATATCAGTCCAACATTTAGTTTGAATAAAAGTATGATCTCCGACACAAGACTTCATTAGAATGTTTGAAAGCGTTTATGTTTTACATTTGTTTAATTAGAACAGCCTTTCAACATTTACACTTCACTGCTAGTCGTGACGTGATGTGCATCAGATAGCACTGTGGGTGGGACAGTGTTGGAGTGGTGACTATAGATGGAGACAGGCAGCTGCTATTAAGCCAAAGTTGCACAAACTTAAATTAATTTATTTGAAAAATAAATAACACTGATAATTGAAAATTAAAGATGAATATCAGGCTGATAACTGGTCTACCCCAATTAAATAATAGAACATTTGTGTGCAGCAACTTTTATAAATTTTTCCCTCTATTGCTATACACCGATCTGGCAAAACATTATGACCACCTGCCTAATATTGTGTTGGTCCCCCTTATGTGGTCAAAAATGCTCTGAACCATTGGGCATGGACAAGAGGACCTCTCAGGGTGTCCTATGCGGTCTGGCACCAGGACGTTGGCAGTGGATCCTTTGGGTACTCTGGGTTGTGCAGTGGGGCCTCTGTCAATCAAACTTGTTCCACTGCATCCTGTTGATGCTTGATCAGAATGGGATATAGGAAGGTTGGAGGTCAAATCAACATCTTGGGCGATTGTCATGTTCCTCAAGATGTTCCTGATTGGTTGATGTTTTTGCCATGTGGTGGGGTGCATTTTCCTGCAGGGGTAGGCCAGTGACATTTGAGATTTCCATTTGCATGTTTTCTTGTTCTGGGACAATGTTTATTTGGGTGTCTAAGTCTCATCAACACGGATGTCAAAATCCAAGGTTTTCCAGCAGAACACCACATAGTACCAATATGATCAATGTTATTCACTTCACCTGTTAGTGGTCATAATGTTGTGGCTGATCGGTGTATATCTATTACTCTATACTATTATAGCTAATAAAACCTCAAAAAAACATTTATTGTCGTCTCATTTTCTGTGGACTTTTCAGCTTATTACTATGACTTTCCCCATACTTTCCCCTTAAAAGGCAACTAATTGTTATTATGATTTTAGCCACCAATCATTTTCATAAAGGAAAAGTTTTAGATAACACCAAGTGTGTGCATTTTATTTTACTCTAAGTTTAGCAAACATTTATCAGCAACTGTGAGTGATATCTAGGCTACAGCAACAAGCCCTGATAGACAACACTGTTTTCACAAAATGCTGCGATGGTGTTGTAGGCAATTCCAAAATTGAAATCATACACAGAGACATAAAACCTTCTCTGATTTGCCATTTTCTTGGAATAAACGTTTCTCTCCCATCAGGCCTACTGCGAACATGTGCATGTTTAAGACTGAGTCAGATCCAGCTCAGCACAGCAACATTTGTGCCTGATATCGCATGCCAACTGTTCAACAGCATGTTTATTAATGATAGTAATCACTGGATGATTTGGCAAAAAGTCATAACACTGTATTATCAGTTTCGATCAGTAGATAATCTCCCTCAAAACTCCAGCCAGCGCTATAATTTACACAATGCTGCTGCTTTTGGACCTCCGTGGCATCCATTGTGACTCTGTTATCAGTGTGTGTCTCTTGAGGAGGGCAGCGTTTTCTTGCTCTGTTGTTTCAAAATAAAGTATGGCTGTGTTTTATCAGCCAGCAAAACCAGCCAAACAGTCAACCAGGAACAATCTGGGTTTGTAGCACTGATAACAACAGCAACTGAATGCTACTTTGGAACTGTATGCAAGTCTACAGGCACCAATCAAACCGGCAAGCTTGTTCGACAGTATCTTTGTTGGCTTTGATGTAACGCTGTGTGCATGTGTGTGTGGATATTGCCTCACTCCCAGGCTGTTTGTATCTGTCTCTGTCATTATTACGTGGAGCTTTTATGTCTGATGATGAAGCAGATGACTTTTGAACAAAGGAACATGTCGGACGAGTAATGGCCTCACGAACCGATTGGACCAGTGTGTGAGTAAGACAGGCGGACAGACAGACAGATATGACAGTCATGTAGCCACAGGATAGACAGACAGTGTGGGAAATGAGAAAGAAAGGTAATGTGGGAAGAGAAAGAAACAATGAAAGGATGCGGGGAAGGAGTGGGACTCAATAAGCAGACAGATGGAGAGCAAAGACGACACACACTCACACAGTCTGTGCCCTATGGAATCTTTTTGCCATGTCTAACAACTGGTTAATCTCCCCAGTTCTATATCTATACCTTACCGTGCAGTTGGAATGTATCAGCCTAATCCCACGTGGGATGGCATCAGCTGTCAAAACAGTGGGACCTTTTTCTTTTTTTTTGATAAAACATTGATTACATGCAGAAGGTTTGGAAAAAAAAAAGCAAGCAGACAGGCTCAAAGGCAGATTTAGCTACAGGCCGACAAGGGGGAGAAGCGAGATGAAGGAAGGAGAGATACAGATGGGTTGAAAGAAATCAGACAAGAAAGTAGGAAGACAGACACCGGGGCAGACAGAGGAAATCAGATGGGCTGGGAGCAGACAGGAGGCTGCGGAGGGACTGGCTGGCAGACATGGGGGGGCGTTTCACCTGCTGAGGTCCTACGTGAAGGACATCTCCTCTGTGTGAGCAGGTGTGTGTGTGTTAGCATCGATATCTTGTTTAAATGTGTCCCTCGTCATGTTTGTGCTCTTATGTTTGTTTATCTGTGCTTGCGGGTGTCTCACAATGTCTCTGTGAGTAGTGTGTGTGTGTGTGTGTGTGTACCTGCTTATCTGTGCAGCGTGTACTGAATATGTGAACACCAGATGCTTAACATAGTGAGTTAAAAAAAAAAACAGCCACACTACGAGAATGAACAATGAAAGGTGCTTATAGCTGCATCTGTTACAATCATCTATTGTAATAGCTCTTCTCAGAGCGTTGCATTTAATGTTTCACTCTCACTGTTGTAATTCAGCTTTTACATTTGTTTCTCTGCTCCAAATCTCACACCGGTAAAAATGTACAGGTTTGATTCTTTAACTAAAAAATAAGCACTGAAACTGTTATGCACTATAGTCTTCTGCCATGATATGACACAATGTAAAGTGGTTTTAAAGTTCATTCAACTGATATCATTTTTTTTAGACATTATCTAGTAGATAACGATGCATCATTTTCTCTGGCTCATTTTTAGATCTAAAAATTATTGAAAAGTTTCTCACAGAAGCAGACCACTTTCTCATTAAAGTCAAATATAAACACTTTACACGCATTTAGTTTAAGTTCCACACTATATGCACCTTTCTTTGCTCCCTTTCACCTACTAATTTCCATTTCCGATGCATCAGTCCGTCTTTATCTCTGTTACTTTATTCCACAACAAAGGGCTACCAACTGATATTGAGTATCAGTTCAATATGATTGCTTCTTTTTACAGTTTAAATATGTACACTTCACGCTGGTTCTTCAGTAGTGTCACAGAGAAAGATTCAACACTCAGAACAGTATTTGCATGTATTTTCTGTATGAGCTTTGCACATAGTAGGTTTGCACATACTCGATAATGTTTTATTTATATTGACTTGATGTGACATGATTAGATTTAATCAAGCTGTATAAGTTGTTTTATTAACCGCAAAAACACAAGTGTAACCAGCCACTATCTACTATTTTTATCTCTCCGCTGTTTAACAGCTGTGTATAATCAAGAAGCCTGCTTGGATATGTCTGAATATGTTCTTTTGGATTGGAAAAGGAAACACCCTACGTGAAACTGCACAGCTCCCTGTTACCCCCACAGTCAGTCTATCGACATTCTACTACTGGGTTATTGTGAAACACCAATCTTGTCCCCAGACTCCGTTAGTGGTGGAGTAATATGTCAGGATGCCAGTGGCTCTGCTTGAGCAAACCTCCAAGGAGGGTCTTTATTGACTCAGTAGGAATACCAGCAAATTTGGACGTTAAAGGCTCTGCACACCCACACACAGTGGTTAGAGTTATTCTAGCTGATTAGACCTCGGGTTGAAGTTGGCTGGATTTCTGCTGGAAATTGTCCAAGGCCACAAAGAACATGCAGTGAAAAGAATGATAAAGGCACAAGCTGTCATGCCCCAACAGATGTAACATAAATGACGACAAGAGAGTCAAGGTGTTGTCATTCTGTATTTTCTACTGAATTAGTCAGTCAGTAAGTGGAAAGAAATATGAGAGTGACCACAGCAGAAGTAGTAAATCAGTCACCAAAAGAAAGTGCAGTGATGATCACATTATCTGTCCTATCTTTTATTCTCCCTGATGATTAGTCAAACTTAATTTGCCCACAGTAATTTTCCTAGCAAGTTGTCCCCATTTCATATGATTGGGTTTAACTGGATGTCCTAGCTCATCTCTAAAGCGAGACATTTCCTGAAATTTCTGCTGGTGTTAGACATAGCAGAAGTTGTACAATGAACTGTATTTTTCCCCAAAATTAGAATGTGTAAAACATCCACAGTCCCTGTCGGCATTTACTCAGGTTAGATGTTGCATTAAGACAAACACTCTGCAGTGAAACAGATTTCACGGTTTACAATTAAAGCTACCAGCCGTACTTTGTTGATTTATCAGGTTTAACTGTATATTTCGAGTGTAACCGAATGTGGACCGTGCAGATAGATGGGAATCAACCGAGGGGGCTCATTGTTAGCGGTGCCTCGTTAGACATTCATCTACTGTTACTTATATTCCCATGTTGACCCTCCTGGTGCACAGTTGCTATGCATAATAACAGCTTCCCATGTGGAGGAGGGTTTGCCTTGTCTATCAAATCTAGGGATAGTGCCTGGTGCAAAAAAAAAAAAGAAAGCACGATGCATTATGCAAACAAAGCCCTGCTGAAATTTCCCAGCAGCACAAAGACTGTTAGGCTGCTGTCAATGCAAGCTCAGCAAAAGTGAGGCAAAAATGTGTCAATGAAGATACCGAATTTCATTGTTTATGTTTAGATTGCATTAAACCCCCTCCATTCACAAACTGACAGTACATTGCTAATGTGTTACTACCACTTCTGAGAAAGTGCTGGTGTAAAGTTTAGCACAGTAGCGTAAGGTGTTACTTCCACTATTGTCTCTATAGCAGGGATTGACAGTAGTCCCACTGTTTTTTCTTGCCACTAATGCTGTGAAACCTCCCCATAAACAACACTAAAAGTCCAGCGGCACCTTTCACTGGCAGCCTGGCTGGTCCGCCTGACTCCAGACTGCTGAGTGTGCGGTGGCCCACTGCTGGGCATTATCTCTATCACCACCATATGCCTGTGTTGGACCATCTCTGGGCTGTTTGTCTGCCTCTTCCTTTACTCTGCATCTTCCTGATTTCACTGTCTATATATCTCCCCCTACTCTCCTTCTATCTCTGTCCTAGACACACATCCAAACAAGGCCCAGTGACAGCACACTCAGCAGTTATCTGTCTCTCCCTTCTCTCTCTTTCTAACACATTCACACACAGGGTAACAACACACAGCACATCTGTTCTCCTTTAACATCTTTTCTGATGATTGTGAAAATGTATTAACCATTTGGGGCTTGGTTTTTTTTTTGGATCATTTGAGTGGTGCCGTGTAGTGGAGCTGCTGTGTAGTTTTCAAATCGCTGTCTTATTATCATGTCATGAGGGATCACACACAACTGAGGTGAACATTTTTGCAAACTTCTCTGAAAGTATCAGACAATATTGTATCTACTCTATATTTTGTGACAAATGAAGGTATTTTATATGTAGTCAAAGGCTGATATACCGTATTCTTCTGTGCTTCTGTGCACTGCTTTGGAAATTTTGTGATTACAGTGAACATAAGCACTGTTATTTTCCATATGCATTATCCTAATGTTGTATTCCATCACTAGCGATGTGTCCCTAGGATTTTTCCACAAGCCTTCAATGCTACACCCATATGGATGCACATCGGTGGAGGAATACCTTAAAACGGCCGTAAAACTGTTGTAGATAGGGTTGTTGATCGGTGACGAACCGAATGATGATTCTTCCTTCTTTATCCACTTTGGAGGCGATACAAGTAAAAGACTGGAAAATGACGGAGAGTCCAATATGCATTTATTCAACAACCTTGGAGAATACAATAGCATGTATTAATCCTCTGAATCCCAGAGGTGGTCTTGATGGTTTTTGCTCCCGTCACATTTTTAGTCCCTGATAAATTCAACCAATGAAATAAAACACATGCCCTGCTCACTGGAACTCTTTGTTTAACCTTTAACAAGAAGTTTCCACAAAATCTGGATATGAAAGCAGACATGAGTTCAATTTACAATGACCCAAGCCTAAACTGAACAGTGTCTTGTTATAAATATCATAAGTGTTTGTTATACAGATTGATTATTGGCAAAAATGATTACATGTAACTCAGGTGTTGATTACAAACAAATCCATAAGTTAGTCATGTTTGACTTGTGGTGTGTGCTGATTTAACAGGAGCTTTTGTAACCCTAATTGCTCTGGAGGTCCACGTGGCTTTAATAATACATACACTGTGCACAGAATAAAGTTGCACCAGTGTGGTGTGTATTAGTACCTCTTTGAATGAAAATTGCTTGGCGCAGTAAACACAGGTTGAATTATGATTTGTCGAGCAACACGTGAAATGGAAACACCTTTACATGAATGTTATGTGCAGTATACTTTATCACTGTTACCACCTTGTAAATGTAGTAAACTAGTAAGAGTGTGTACAGTGTCAACACAAATGCATTAAGTTTTAATAGTTTTTGCACCTTGTAAATGCACATTGTCACCGGAAAGTCCAAAAGTCTTTTCTCGCAACATAAATTTCAACTGTATCCACATGAAGTAAGACCTTTCTGTATCTGGTAAGTCCTGCAATGCCCACGTGTGCTCAGGCTGGACAGGCAGTCACTCACTACCTGGGCTAGTTGGCCATGAGGCTGCCTGTCTGCTGTTCTGTTCTGTTCTTAGAAACCTACTGGGAGGTATTGACAAATACGTCAGAGATGTAGTGCTTCAGTGAGTGTGTGTGTGTGTGTGAGTGTTGGCATGTGAATGTCTTTCCCTGTATGTCTGCGAGTGTGTGTGCATGTGTTTTTCGGTGTGTCTGTGGATGTTAGTGTGTGCGTCTGTGAGGATGTGTGTGTGTGTGTGTGCTGCTCTTTATGACCATGTCACAGACAGCGGTGATTGATGTGCTACCTGGCTAGCTTGATTAATTACACTCCAGGTTGATGTCACGCGGCAGGACTCCAGCAGAATACGTATATCCACACATACAGACACATGACAACCCCCCCCCTCAGGCACACACACATATGATGTAGATGTAGAACATGGTTATTCTGCAACGGCGACGCAGCACAAACAAACAACACAACATGTTCCCTCATGTTATATCTACATATGGTGTATTTCAATACTGAGGTGCTTCATATTATATTACATACGTCTTCCTCCCTATTATTTCACAAAATAAACTGTAAACAAAAATGCAATGCAAACTACAATTTATTCTCATCACTTAAAAATGTCATTGTTAAACCTCACGCTTCTAATTACAGCAGTGAGAGCTGTTATTATAACATCCACTCGTGTTTCATTCAGTGCTACTTTTGTTCAGTTTGGTGGCTTCCTTCTCTCCGGCTCCTCTTCTCATTCTCCACACTGGCAACACAGCTATCCTAAGTGATAAATAGGCTTCAATTAAGGGCCTGCTTTGTAGACTGCAATGTGTCATCTGTGCCTAGGTCGCCTTAACATTTATTCAATAAGGATTCAGCAGTGAGCAAGAGAGAGGCAGGAAAGACAAATGGATCCCCAAGATTCCAGGTCATGTTCGTCTGCTATCTGGGAAAGAGCTCCTCAATGATTATTGCATTGGCGTCGCCGCGGCGGTTTAGCATTGGTGTCGTATTTATCAAAACAGGCTTGAAGGCAGCTCAGTGTGATTAGGTTATTTCTTGGTTAACTAATAACTATTATTCTTTATGACGGGAGATTCACTCTGTTCCTGTGTTTACTCAGTAAACAACCTCTGGCTCATTCCAGCACGAGAGCTGTTGTGCTTTTCCTGTCACCGGCTTATGAATGAAAAAGAAAAGGTGAATTAAGATCTCATGTTTGTTATTTCTACACTTTAATTAGGAATTTGTTGAGTTGTTTTTTTTTTCAACTTTCTTTCTTTCTTTCGAGACTAAGACGAATGCTGTGTTGATGAGGTATACAGAGCTGAAGAGAGGAACGAGGGTTACCTGTCTCTGCTTTGGCTTTAAAATGCTCATTACTGTGACTTGGTGCAAAGCAAAGCAGGTCACCTTGGAGAGAATTGCTTTTCTGTAACATTTGATTAAGGACCCACTATGTCTTGTGTCATTTTGAATACCACGAAACTCTGTATCAACCAAGCACAAACTGACATTTCAGGAGAAAAAGTGCTGTCATACATTGATGGTGTTGTAAATATTGAGAGAGAGAGGAGGGGTGCAAGAGGGGGCAATTACTTTTCCCCTAAGTTTTATTAGAGAAATATACGAGGCCCTGTTATCGGCTATGTTCACAGTCTGCCTCCGTTAACAGTAAAAGGGTTTGATGTTTTAATTGGAAGGAGCGTGGTGTACAAACTGAACCGGGGACCATTGTTTTAATCAAGAGAAATGTGATTTTGATGAGCTCATTCCAGCCGATTTTTTTTTCGGCACGCATGTGTTCCTCAAAGTGTGTCCGCGAGTGTGTGACTGTGTGGGCGAGTGAGGATCCCTGTGGTGGTGTCATTAGATGAGGCCCTTGGTAGATTGTTTCCTGCCAAAGTAATGAATGATCTGTTCTCTGTGGACAACTTAAGAGCAGAGCTGGGGAACGAGAGGAGAGGACTGGAGGTGGAGGTGGAGGAGGATCAGGCAGTTCAGAGGAAAGTTGAAGAATGGATCAGTATAGAGGCAAGGTGTGGAATTAAAAAGAGAGTGGATGGTAAAGGGGGGTGAGTTGGGGAAGTAGACGGGAGGGGGTGAGCTAACGGAGGGGAACTGTGATTGGCTAATTTAGCTCCATCCATGGCTGGTTTTAGTCAGTCAGTACCCCTAGCTGTCAAAAAAAAAAAAGCTAGAAGAGATGAGGTTTGCAGCATTTGTATGAGTGGAGAGCAGAAATATTGGGAGCTGTGTGGCTCTGTATGTATTTGTGTATGTGCACAGACGCACACTTGAAAAATTATGCAGCCTGAGTTCTCCCTGCCCATCTGTTCTCCGCGTGTTGCACTTGCATCTCAGCTTGGCTTGTTTTTGGTTTCATGTCCCCCTGCAGGCAGTCATTTAAAGACATGCATCCATGTGTCTCTGGCTCACCTCTGCTGGATCCGCTCAGGGTGGTTCTGCTCTGTAAGTGAATTGACCTATGAGCCCCCCTCGTGTGGGCGTATTTCCCAGAATGCTGGGTTTGGAGACAGTCTTCACTGGGCGCCTCATTATGTTGGAGGAGAGGACTCGAGGGAGGAAGACAGGTTTTTGGGAGCAACATCCCTTCTGGCTGTGCTTCATAGAAATTTCTTGGCAGATAAATTTGTGTATATCCGTAGTGTTTGTTTTTCTCTCCTCACTCTCGATTGCATTGTTCCATTACAATGAATGAAACCGTTGCGCTGAATACAAATGTAGTGTTTTAATCTAGGTTTGTGCCTCCAAGGTACGATTCACCCAATTTTAGCTGGTTTGTTAGGCAACCCTGATGTCTGTGCTCAGTGTTAATTATCTGGAGTTCAACAAACAATTTAATACATGTCTGGTGTTCGTTGTGTAGAGGAGGAAAAGGTGGGAAAGGCTTAGAAAAACATTTATATTTTGGGCAGTCTTTGAAAAATACCTTTTATTTGTAGGATACATTGTAAAAAGTTGCCTGAGTAGTAAATCAGAATGGCTCATTGGTCACAGGATACCTCAGGAACAATCCTCATCCTGACAGTGAGAAAATGTGATCAATGTTCTAGCAGCTGCAGCGGTTTTCAGCTGTCAGATTCAGGAGCCTTTTAGGCACTTAGCTCAATATATGGTCAAGCTTATATAGCTTGCAGGAGGTTGTTTATGCTTGTCTTACTTGCCCACAGACTGCGATTTCAATATGACTAAACTTGTTGAATAGTGCAGAGACCACATGGAAACAGGAAACAATACAGATGCACAGAATGGTTTTATTTCACACACACTGCAGTTTACTGTTTAATTAGATTAAACCAGTTCAGTCTGTTCAGCTCTTCTCCCAGGGATGCCGGCCCTCCAGATTGACACTGTTTATGAGTCCTACAGAGCCCCAGAGTTGGCAGACTCTTCACTTCTAATTCGTCATACATTTTGTCGTGCTCCGAGAATTTCACAATTTAACAGAGTGCACCACAAGGCACCGAAAGGTACTGCGAATGGCGGTTGCCTGTTGTCACTCTTTCATACCTCCAGATTTACCACCTGTTTTCGCTGTGCTTCAGGTCTTGTTGCAAATTGCGGGCGAAATAGGATCAATCTGTCTCCATAGCGGATTTTTTTTTTTTCAAGCTCTCGGGATGTTATCTCGAAGGCAGGCATCCCAATCTCTCCTTCGCGAGGAGATAAGGTTACATCTAAATAATATGAAGAGGAGGCAGCATCAAAATAAAACGTGCCTTGAAGATAGACAAACATTTGCCGGTAAGAGTAAAAGTAATAACCAAGGAGGAGATAGAGCGTTGCCTGGCTCGTCGTTTCTTCATACAACCACCGCTGTTGGCCAGCGTAGTGAGCAGTGACAGGAGGCTGAGGAGAGCCATCCTGCTGAGACCATGATTCATCACAACCATTACAGACCCTCCCCTGTCTGGTTCTCAGGAAATGGCTATCCATTTATTTGGCCACTAGTAAGCGTCTGACCATGCTGAGCACATGGGTCACTGCGAGGCAAACCAGAGGCAAAACACATCAGATAAATAAAATAAAAAAACTGACAACAGATGATATGCGGTGCATCTAAGCACCCATTTCTTCTTCCCCCAGGTGGGTCCCCTTTTTGTTATTGATCCAGTCTAGACAATGTGGTTGTGAGTAAAACATGTCTTTTCCCCCCGAGAGGCACAGAGATGTCTGATAGTAATTGCTAGTCATTAGCGCAACCTTTACTTTTGGCTTCATTACAGCATAAATTGAGTTTCAGTTTGTTAAAGGTTTCCCAAACTGGAGCCAGAACTACAGAAATGTGAGGCATAAATTGTGTCCGTCTACTGTGCGTGTGCCTTTTTCGTACTCTGTTCTCTGTGGCAATGTCCGCCGTTACAAGCACACTGCTCTTATTTTTCCTGCCTGTGTTTGTGACCTTTTTAAACTTACAAACATCCCCTTCAGCAGTGTGCCATGATCTCAGGAACACGACAGACCTATCAGCACACCTACACTGCTGTTGGAAGCTTTTAGGTAAACAAGAGCTGATACGGCCGGCGTAATATCTGAAGGAACGACATCAGCTTGTACATAAAGGTTGTTTCAGCCCACTGACTGCATATATTTGCTGAGATTGAAAAGGTGGCGACACATGTTTCTTTGTATCTCCTTCACGCAGACCTCGATGAAAGGTAATGGTTTGGTATTTAGGAAAGCAAGGCTGCAGCCCTGAGAGAACCCAAGGGACAGTTAAGTCTGCTAACAAGAACTGAAAGAAGTGGAATTTTAAAACTCTACACAGTTGAGAAACAACGGGTGTAACTACTGATTAACGTAATCTATCAGTAGTCACTGACATAGCATCCACCTGAGACCATTGGTTCTTGACATGGAGGTATTACTGGTAATGATGACAGGTTTTCTGAAACAGGAAATCTGTTTCTGGTACATGACAAGAACAGCCCCATTCTTATTCCTTGGCTTGTCTTTCCCACCAGGGAAACAGGTGTTACTGAGATCAACAACAGACCTGTTTGAATCCCCGTGAATTATATGTTTGGGATTCATAGGTGTGGAACCGCAGCAGACTGGAATTACGTGGTAAAAATGTCATTGTCACTATCTGACCTGTGAGTGGAAGTAATAAGCTTCAGCTTTCCCATGAGACCTAACCAGGAGAGAGGGATTTAGCTTCAGCGTGAACATAGGTACTCTGTCATCAGCTTGTAACAGCTTGTAGCACTGGTGCAACAGAGATTAGGCGGCTGCTCCGTCAAATAAGCAGAATGTAGAGAAACAAGTAAGTATGATAGAAAAATACATTCAGAAACTAAATATTCCTACAAACTGATGCCCTACATTTAGCATGCAGTTTGTTCAATACTTTATTTTCTGGATATAGTAGAAGTTGTACCGGCTCAATATCAGTATGTTAGCATGTCTTTGGGCCTTTTGCTCAAAGCACTGCATTACCTAACTACAGGTTAACCCCTCAGAACTCCAATTAGCTTCTGGATGTTTTTTGCTCCTGTCACATTTTTACTTACTGTGGGCTCGTTCATTTTTCACTGCAATATGTCCTGCATCTCTATGGAAACAGCACAGCCATGACTTATACAGTTATAATGCTACAAATTATTAAAACAAACATACAAATGGAACCAACATGTACAACATTTATACACTAATAGTGGAAATATGGTGTCTCTAGATATTATACATATTTTACTCACATTTGTAATTTGTTTCTTCTATCTTTGCTGTATAACCCTAACCCTAACCCAGGGGCAGTGGTGGCCTAGTGGTTTGTGAAGCGAACTTGTAACTGGTAGGTCACCGGTTCGAGGCCGGACTGGCAAGAATTTCAGGTGGGAAAGTGAGAGTGACCGCTTGTCCCAGTCACCACCACTGTGGGCCCTTGAGCAAGGCCCTTAACCCCTGACTGCTCCCCGGGCGCTGCACCGTGGCAGCCTACTGCTCCTATGTATAGTTAGGCTTAACTTTGAATAGGATGGGTCAATGCAGAGAAGGAATTTCCCCAAGGGGATCAATAAAGGTTAGATTATTATGATTATTATTACTATTATAAGGATAGCCTGCAATTCATCCCAGTTCAGAATCCTTGTCATGGGAGGTCAAGGGTTTTCAGTTGTGCTGCACAGAATTTAGCGATTTATTTATTCCTTCTAATCTGGTTCATTTTTGGCAAATTATTAACTGAGACTTGTAGAATAAAGTAATTTTGATTAAATATCATCATTTTTGATTTTTTTTTAAATTTTCCTGATGAAACTGGAAGACGCACATGATATGTCCAGGGACCATTGGAAGAATTCTCCCTGTTTCTACAGTTTGTAGCTTTGATAAATTGTATGATTTTGGTATTTTTTTTAAACATGCTTTTCATCCCATCAGTAAGTTTTGGGGTTTACAGGGTAAACTGAGCCAGCTGTACTCATTTATATGGTTTACTTTTCAAGAGTACTTGAAGAATGAATATAAAGCTTGCCAAAACATTCTTTACAGTAGCAGTCTTCACTGAAAGTCAAAGTAAATAGATCAGTTATGTTGGTATTGTCTTTGTGAATGAAAAGAAGAAGTCAACAAAAAAGCCAGCTATTGTAGGCTAATGAAAGACTTAGTTTTTTAACTAATCAGACAATACTTCAGTATCTGTAAATGAAGCCACTGAAACCACTTCAGACTATTCATGGGTCCTCATCACTCTATTTACACAGAAAACTAATCTGTCTTGAAAAAACTGATATTTTGCATTCGTAAAACAATTCAAGTTTGCATTAAGGTCTTTAATGTTCACACTGATATGTTTATTTCTATCAAAATCTTTTTGAGCTTTCAGGGATGAACGAAGATAAAAGGTAATGTCGCATCCAAAGCAAACAAGGCGTTTCACAAAGCAGTCTTTTCATCAAGAAAGAAGAAAACACTTCACAAAGCGTAACAAGCTCTTTGAAAGCTCATGTTGGAGAAAGTCTGGACTCAGCAAAGCTGTCAACTGCTTTCACATGGACTGAGTGCCCTACTTGTTTCTGAAGCATCTCTAGAATGAAAAAGGCCTCGGAAGAGAACGTATTGCATCTTCAGGCACATGGTATTTTGTGTGTGCACACTTGTAAATACATTACAGAGGTGGTGAAAGTGGTGCAGGGTTCTGTTTTATGTGTTTCACCTGAAAACACTCAGAGTCCCACTCTGGGTAAGGCTGAACACCACTTAAGGCCATGGAGCTGTATTTATGACTATATTTATTAGTCTCTCCATTCAGGTTATACCACTCATTCTCTCATCCACCTTCACTCATTGCACTTATTTTAATTGAAATGCCATCATCAATAATGCCAAATGGCTGTGGCAGAGGGACATTTGGCTCCCCTCACATATGAATGTCCTCGACTGAATGAGTGGCAGCTGCATGGATCAGGTGGATATTTATAGATGTTTGCAAGGGTCTTCAAAACGACATTTGCCACGAGAAAGCCAGTGCTGGCAACAGCTTTGGAAGAAGCGGCTGAGACATGTTTGGAGTAGCAATGACTATCTGAGTGATAGGGGAGGAGAGGATAGTGCTGCTGGATAGCTCCCACTTCAGACTGCCTCCTCAACACAATTTATTTCTAAGTTTGATTCAGTCTAGCGAGATCCAGGCAGGCCATTTAGCTGGAGCCCGATACACATTCCCTTGCCCTTCAAACTGTCCATTAATCTAGATTTCTCCAGAATTTATTTGTTGGTTTCCCAATGTTTAGAGACCACTTGTTTCCCCTTGACATTTCCCTTCTTTCCATGGTGGAAAACAGCATTGCCAGGGAAGCATAGCTTTCTCATGTAAGGAAACAAGGGAAAACATGCACAGCTTTATCTCACAAACAGAGACACATGCAGGCTCTTATCACAGGAAGTCACATTTTGGCACTTGGTCACAGATCAGCCCAGCTTAACGGGGCTTTTTTTCTTCTTCTTCTGATTTCATCTGTAAAGCTATGCAGCCAGGCGATGCAGCCAGCCACCAGAGAGGGCCATTTTGGCAGGCCAGTTATTGTAAGTCCATACACCCATCAAGTAAATCAGGTTACTCAAATAGACAGTCAGGCAGTCATGCCTCTTGTCAGCCAGACAGTCAGCCGACCAACCAGTGAGCCTACTGAGCATGCAGTGGTTGTCAAACTCTGCTGTCTAATTTACTGAGACAAGAAGTTGTACAATGTGTTATCATAGCTGCCACGCTTTCAAAAAATCAAGTTTGAACAAATGAGAATTAACACATAATTAGTTCAGTATCATTCAAACACAACCCACAGAGGCTAATCCTAAAATAAATTGTACAACTGTTGTTTAGTTCATTTACTGTGCAGCCGCTGCCTCGTGGAGTGACAAGCATACGGGTGACCTCAGATTTGTTGTCATGGTAATGTTACTGCAGGCAGTTGCGTTATTAAAAGCCAACAAAAGGCCTCAGCTTTTTATTTCCATCTGTGGTGTCAAATCCAAAATCCTTCTACACTGTACTTCTTAGTTCAGTGTCATGATTTTTAGCTACCTGTTTTCCTCCCTTAGTCCTTAAAAAAGACAGTAAAGAGAATAATTGCAGACTTTACTGTTAGGTCAATAGGACATGCTATTATTAAGTGTGACATTGAGATAATCACAGATGAAGAATTTCTTTTTTTAGCTCTAGCTGATAGCATGAATTCAGTCTTAATTCACTGTTTACCAAAGTGGAGGGTCTCAGCTACAGTCAGGACATATGGATGGTTTTTCTACCCTTTTATAACAAAACAGCAACCTCTTAAATTATTGTATTAGATCTTTATGAACAATATTTCCAATCTGTGAGAAGAAATGTATGATTAACATGTGCATGTGTGTGGTTAGTTAGCTCCTCAACAGATTTTATATATATATGAGTATTGTTATATAAAATAACATAAAGTAATAGAGGATATTTTCTTCATTGCCCATTTCTCACGAGGGATACAGTTTTGGCAGTGGAGAATGATAGATAATGTTACTGGAAGATAAATGCGAGGAGATAAATACAGAGGGACAGATGGTGAAGAAAGATGATTCTGCTGCTTCCTCTGGATCTACCATCCCCCTCCAGAGATACTCGTGCAGCTTCTGATACATTCACACATGCTGTCATACATGGGCACATGTATGTGGTGCATTAGACACCACCATTAGACGCATACGCACACAAGCCTTCATTAGCTGTTCTCGCGTCATTGTTATTGTGTGCTGGGCAGAAGTAGAGACGCTCCACTGCTTCTCACATCAGTCTGCCACAGCAGCATCACGCTCCCTGTCGCTTTTCGTAATACCTCCCTCTTTCTCTCTCTCTCACACACGCACGCACACACACACACACACACACACACACACACACACACACACACACACACACACAACATTTCGATTACTTCAGAGAATGTTACATTGACTTACATTCATTTCCTGCAAACGTAACCAAACCCTGAGCATAAGAAACCCTGCTTATCTAATCATTGAACTTTATTGAACATTTTTAACCCTAACCCTCACCCTTACTCTAAACTAAGGTGGGTGCCACAATGCGACTGTGTCAACAGATTTATGCCCTCCCAACAATAGTAATGCAAGTACACACACACAATAACACACTTCGAATAGCACATTTTGTCTCTTTGTTGCATCATCCACTTGTTCCTCTCTAACCCCAGCACATACAGTACATAAATACAAACAAGTTACTGAAGCAACACTTCAGTGTCTGCTGCTGTTTCATTACTTACAGCAGAGGTGTCCTCGCACACCAAGACAAAATTACACACACACACGCACACACAAGCAAAATGCCCTTAGTCCTGCCAGCCTGTTTGTGGCAGATGGTGGCGAACCCACAGCCTCTGGCACTACTCTGATCTCGCTGGGAGGAAGGAACCAGATAAATGAACAGGTGAACCTGTATTAAAAAAAAAAACACTTTACTATGAAACAGAATTTAAATGAATTCCCACGCAACAGCAACCTAAAATGTAGAAAAATGCTAACAATGGAGGGAAAAAAATGTATTTTTTTCTCTCCATATTTTCACAATCAGAATTGTATATCTGCTTTAAATTAAAACCAAAAAAAAATAAATAAATTTTGCATAAAAATTAAAAAAGCAGCATTTTACTTTAAAATTAATCTTCCCCAGAATATATCATTATGGTTTTTTTTTTGGCCTTTGTACTCATTTCCTACTTCTATGCCCACCCACACTCCAGCACCCCTCGTGTCATATACAGCAGCATTCTTAACAAAACAAATTGCAAAGCCGTGACAACATAATAGAATATATTTTTCTGGCATTTGTCCATTTTTGTATAGAATCTCACGGTATACAGTATATATTGGTTTCTAAACTTCTAACTCTTTTGTATCATATGTTGTTATATTAAAGCAAAACACTCTAGTTGTTAACTTCAGGTTTATTATGGCTCTGGCTAAAGATTCAGAAAAATTGGTATGGTCCTGTATAGGAAAATTACTCCCTTTGCAAAGCTGTCAGAAACATTTATGATGCCTCTTTACCTCTGGTGAAATAGAATTGTGTTACATAATGAATCAATGTTATTATATCTACTCTGCTCTATCTGTAGATCTCTCGCTACAATAGATAATCCAAAGGTTTGATACAATATGTATCACCCTTTGGTCTGACGTAAAAACAAGTATTTTGAATTATTTATGTACATTTTAAGTGTATTTGGAAACCTTTCAAATGCTTGCACTTCTCACCCTACTACA
Organism: Chromis chromis; assembly: GCA_900302755.1. Taxonomy (NCBI): domain Eukaryota; kingdom Metazoa; phylum Chordata; class Actinopteri; family Pomacentridae; genus Chromis; species Chromis chromis. The sequence goes on along the minus strand of OMNN01051566.1, from coordinate 8,658 downwards.
TAATACATACATATATTTAATTTAATAATACAATACAAAGTATGGAGCTACAGATGGCCAAAGGGTGCAGACAGTGTGGTCTGTTCTACTGCAACGATCCAGGAGTTTTAGTATGTTACATGTTGTGATGTAGGAGTCACAACATGTAACATAATGAAACAAACTTACTATAGATCCACTGACAGAGGCTATAAGGGAAATAAGACTATACACTGTAAGAAATAAATGTTTTTAATAGTTTTTAACTGTATTTTTTTGATGTTTTATACAGTTTTTCTCTGTTTTGTTAAATTACCAATAAAATCTAGTGAAATCACAGAAAAAAATGTCTTAAATTACTCATTGGCTGCTCCACCTAAAATCAAATTTACACTGTTTCACTGTATCACAAGCTTATTTATTGCCTCAATAGGGGCAGTGGTGGGCTAGTGGTTTGTGAAGCAAACTTGTAACCGGTGGGTCGCTGGTTCGAGTCCCCGGACTGGCAAGACGTTGATGTGGGAAAGTGAGAGCGACCGCTTGTCGCTCTCACTTTCTCACTTTGCTTGGGTCCTTGAGCAAGGCCCTTAACCCCTGACTGCTCCCCGGGCGCTGCACCGCGGCAGCCCACTGCTCCTAGTATGTATAGTTAAGGTTAACTTTGAATAGGATGGGTCAATGCAGAGAAGGAATGTCCCCGAGGTTAGATTATTAGATTATTATTCTTATTGAACCACAAGCAGTTCCTGGGCATTTTCTGCTCCTGGCACATTAACTGTGGACCCTTTTAAGTCCTGCACCTTTATGGAAACAGCAATCCCATAGCTAAAAGTAGGGAGATCTCAGAAATGCCTTTTGTGCAGTGTAACAAAGTTGTAATGGTTAGAGCAACTGGTTTATTGTTAGCTGTTTTTTAAAGAGACATGTAGAATCAAGTGATTTTTATAAAATATCCCAATTTTTATATTAGATTTTTTAAACGAAACACAAAGTCCTACTTGATTAGTTCAAGCACTGTTGGAAAGTTGAAAGCCTGCCCTTGTCGGTCTCTGATGTCACCTTGGTCTCTGGGAAAGCTCTTTTAGACACGGTCTACTTACTTAGAATATTTATAGACCAAAAGATTAGTCTAGTAACTGGGAAAATATCTGGTGAATTTCTCAATTATGAATCATGATTTGTTCACTAGCAGTGGATTACAGTTTGAAATTGTGCCTAAATAATGAATGTCTTATTTGTGAGACTCATCATGTCACAGGGTATTCGCAGATCCTTAAAAAGAATCTTCAAGGCCTTAAAAATTCTTATTTTCAATGATGAATGGTCTTAACTTTCAAGATGGTGCCTACACATATGAGAAATTACACCCAGTTATGTGGATTTTATGCTTTTGATTGACAGTTTTACACATTTCTGTTGGCCTAATTAAGGATTTCAAGCAAACTGTACTTTACTGTACTCTTTATTGAGGTCTTAAAAGGTTCTTTTAAAGTATTACATTTGTTTTCCTCAAGTGTCAGCTGCTGCCTTGTCAAGCACAGCTGACATGTTTTGTTTCTTTTCTCTAAAAGGAAGGAAGGAAGGAAACAGTGACACATTCAAAAGTGTACTTTTGATGGTGTCTTTTGTGAATGTACATGCAGTACCTTCAAATATACACTTTTGAATGCTGGAGTCTGTTTGTCATATTCTCACATTGTTTCGTTATTTTCTAAATCAAACCTGTACATACCTAAAAATTCCATGAAAGCCTGCAGGAGTGTACGTTGTTGCTTTTTCTCGCCTCATACAGTCTGTTCTCTCTTAACTTAACGCTCCTCCAAGCCTTATCTGAGCAGAATGTTTTTCATTTCCCAGAGAGATTTTGGCAGAGATCAAGCATCTCCGTGCAGAGCATGACGCAGCGTGCCAGCCCAGCCCCGAGAAGGGCACCACCAACCCAACTCTGCTGGCCGAGCTTCGCCTGCTCAGGTAAACAGACTCCAGCAGAGGCCAGGCTGCCCAGGAGTTCCCCTGAAACCTGCTGTTCCTACACACACTCCAACAATAATTAGTTCTTTTTGTTTAATCTTGAACTTTGTGAGTAATGCCCACAGAAGAGATGTTTCAACAACAGCTTTAGTTTTGTAGTCCCTGCACTGTAATTTCTGCATTTTGTCCCACAGCGTTGGTCTGAATTGGCGAGAAATGTGCTGTGTTGGTTTGCAGCACAGAGGGAGAGTTCTTTATGGCAGATGGCATTGACAGATGGTGGACTTTGTTAAAAAGCCAATTTAGAAATCACTCCCAACATGTTTATGCTTTTCAGTAAAAACAAAAACTCCAAAGAAAAGGAGACAGACTTGAAAGTGATGGCATTTGTGTGGTATTGATATAAAGCAATAACATTCTGCTTGTGAGAGACGGTGGCCACCAGTCTATCCACTATGAGCGCTGTTTGTGAAGTGTTAAACAGAGCACCTGTTAAATCATTAGGGTAGTTATTTTTTAGGTCATAATCTTCTTTCAATTCTTGTGATTTTTTAATTTTTTAATTTTTTTAATGTAAAAAAAATGGTGAAAACTGTAGCGGTATACTGCTGTCTGCTGGGATACAACCACTTGGGGGCACTCAGTCAAACGTTTTCAAATTCAACCCTAGTATATACATTGTAGTTTTTGCAGTGATTAGATATCAATGTTTTACCGTACAGCTCATCCATAGAGTTTAGCATTTTTGTGAAATCTCTTTCATTATATGACATGGGGTTAAATTCAATTTTTAATGAGCTAATTAGCTAATAACTGCACTCTGTTTGGAGTTAGTTTGGCACATGCCCATTAAGTTTTAAGGGTTGTCCACACCAAGCACGATAACTATAACAATAACTATAAATGTATTGTTTTAAAAGACTCAAATCATTATTACCACACCTGTTTTTACTGTTTTACATTAGGTAATTGGTGCTACAGACTACTTCTAGGTGGTCTGCTCTAATTACTCACTACAATTTATTAACCCTTTAAGACCTGAGCGTCAAAATGTCCACCTGGTCTTTTTTTCTTATTTTGATTACAAAAAGGTAAGAAAACGTCCTGTGAGTGCTGGTGCCCATTTTTTCAGAATAAACTTTCAATGACTGGCAGTTATTTATAATTTACTGCCTATTATAAGAGTTACGGTAATTTTACAGTCATTTCATCCAGCGGGTTCCTGGGGGGACACAGATGAAATTACCGTAATGACACCATATTGGCTGTAAAGCGCAACGCCTCAGCTTTCAGAAACCGTTGGATTTTTTCCCATAGCACATATGGTGACATAATTACAGTATTCCAAAGTATGCTTGGCCAAATGTGTCACCGATGACGCACTAGGACTTAAAGGATTAAAGTGGAAAAAGTGCAACATTGTTTGTGTTCATGTGTGTGTGTGTGTGTGTGTGTGTGTGTGTGTGTGTGTGTGTGTGTGTGTGTGTGTGTGTGTGTGTGTGTGTGTGTGTGTGTGTGTGGGAGGGGAGGAAGGGGAGTTTCGTGCACTCGTGCAGGGAGGGCGAATGGAAATCGCCTCTGTACAGGATGAAAGCCTCTGAGGACTATCCATTGACTATGAAATGTGATGATCCCCCTTCACCCTCAGACACCGAGAGAGTTCAGCTTAACATTGCCCTGGGCACTAAACCTTGGAGCCTGCCGTGTGAAAGGACTTCAGAATGTGCAGTTATAAACCCCCGTTTTTTTTTTTCTTCATATAAAACACCTGCCTCATTCTTCATCCCTTTACATTGTACACAGAATATTTCTAAATTGCATTCTGTCTGTCACAAACTCCACGAGGGGATGGATGACTCACAGAAGTTGTGAGCGTATATTTCCATATGTTTTGCTGAGGCTCATAACCGAGTGATTCACTGGTTTTCTCATTGAATAGGAGTGTATTTGAATATGAATGTGTGTGTGAAATTGCGTTGTGTATGGCTGTGCATATGGTTCTAATGTCTGTAAGAGGTGTTTGTGCACGTGTGTGTGTGTGAGTGTGTGTGTGCGCGCGTGTATCATCACACATGCGCCTGGTTGTTTGGTGGGGTGTTGGCAGGGTTGTGGTACCCTGCTGGGACCAACCCTGCCCAAGCAGCCTGGTGGAGGGGACAAGCTGTGGCATGTATACACACACACACGTATATACACATGCACACGCATCGAGCAGCTGCTCCTTCTGCAGCTGCTGCTGTCGCCCAACCCAGGACTCCCTGTTCCAAAGGGGAGCGAGAGGGGAGGGTGGTTTGTTGGAAGAAAAGAAAAAGGAGAGGAAGGGGGGAGAAGCAGGAGCAGTGAAGGAAAAGTGGGAAGACTCGTGGAAATGGGAAAGGAGAGGGGAGCCAACAAAATAAATTGGAAAGATATGAGGAAGAGGTGAGGGATGGGGGAGAGGAAGGTAATGGAAGTGAGAGGGGAAGAAAGGAGCAAAGGGGGAAAAAAACACAGGAGAAAGAACAGGTTAAAGGGTGAGAAGATATCTGAGACACACTCAAACACACACCATAACTCTCACCCATTAGCAGGTGAAAAAACACTCCACTATCACCTCCAATGCAAACACACGGTAGCCTACACATGTAACTAAAGATTTGCTACCTGAAGCAATTTATTTAACAGCCCTAACAATCATTTAGTAAAAAAAATCCTCCAAACAAACAAAACCCCACCAGTAATGCCACAGTTTTGAAGTTATACAACTACAAATGACACTGACCGTACAATTTCTACAGGTTAAGCACAGATTAAACTAAATCCAGGCCTATATTCCCTGTGATGGACAACCTCCGCTGAAGATAACATATTACTCTTCAACTAAGCTTAATCTGTGTCTGGGAAATAAAACACCCCCCCTCCATACTCTGTGTTACAACCACTATCCAATCCTCTCTAGAGACTGAGACGGTGTTAGTGTTGCTCCACTTTTAGGTTGAATCACAGGGATCAATACTGCAATTCAAAATCAATAAGCGAAACTTGACTCAAGTCATGATTGCCCTATCAGTGGGTTGAATGAGCGAAGCATTTGCTGGAGAAAGGAGTATTTTTAAATTTTAAAATAGTTCCACTTTTGGCCCACTCCTACAGAAGAGGGTGGCTTAGAGGAACGCTGGTGGTGCTCATGTGTCAACGCTGGTACCAAGCCTCAGAAAAGATAACGACGGGGAGGTTGGCTATGGAGGAGGGGGCCACATCGAACGTGTCCAATTAGCAAAGTAATTAGTTAATTAACATAGAGGACCCTAAAGGCCTTCCCGAGCAGCCTTATATAGACTTTCTCCAAACCAAGCAGACCTTGAAGGCTCTACTAAGCAGTGTAATATAGACAGACCAGCTAACCAGCCCACACCATCATCTGTCACACACACATATATGAGAAGAACCCTGGAATATCTGCCACACATCAGTGTGCATTCAGCGTCAGTGACACATTTTGTTCCCGCACATAAGCAGGAAACCTGTACATTCAGTATCAATGTGACATGTACTGTCAGTTTTTTGGCTCACTGTGCACCAGCTTTCTGTTTAAAACCAGAATCACACAGTCGCTACAGGCTGGTTGGACTTTCTTTCAGTGACACACCATTTTCAGCTGGTGATAACTTTATATCGTCTCCCCGGCGATTACGCACATTTTAATGCATCCACTGGTGTAAATGCACACCGAAGTGAGTGGGGTTTTATGGATGTTTCAGGTTTTACAATGACAACACCTGATGTAGCTTTTATATCTCTTAACCTTATAAAGATTGAAGCAATCTGTATTTGCATCAAGAGGGAAAAGAAGACGGGAGGGAAAGAGAGAGAGTTAAAAGACCGTCTGCCCTGCATCGCTTCATAGCCACAGGCAGTAGCACAGCACAGGAGAAATGTGCTTACATCATCACATGCAGTCCAGGCATCCTGCAGAGGGCACTGCTAATAGAAGAAACAGAGAGCGGAGGAGGCAACCAACCAACCCAGGAGGAACTCAGCAAGGCACTCCCACGCAACTAGGATATCTGACATTCTTGGCAGCCTTTCAGAGAGGTCAGTAGTAAAATATTCGAGCAGAGCTAACCTTCAAGAGGGACCATGTTCTAGCAAGCAGAGACCAGAGGCTTAATTCGTCACTAATTAAAGTCTGCATGGGGTACAGGATGAATCTTTCCCACTGAATCTCTAACCCCACTTCCCAAAGTAACAGTCACCCGACTTGGACAAGATGTTTTGCTGGGTGATATCATGGCAAGTCGTTTGCTTTATTAGGTATTTTCTTTCCTCTAAGTGGAAAAAGAGAGGCAGGAGTGAAAGAGTGATTCTCCGCACTGTGACCCAGATAGGGTGCTTGCTATACATGGAATGAATCATACATGTAACATGTGAGTCATGGATGTTCAGCATATGCAACAGGGATAGAAAGTGTCACACTGCTTGCATTCGAGCTCTCATACCCAGAAGTGTCAGCGTCACTTTCCGAGATAATACGTTGAAGTGTGCTAAAGTGGGAATCACAAGTTATCAGCGTAACTGCAAGCAACAAATTTCACATCTCCCTATCGTTCCTGTGGCATCTACAGGCATGGCTGCAATGCCATGCAGCTGCCTTGTTCAATGTGTCAGAACCAGCTCACCCTCAGCAACATTTTTCTGGGTGTAATAACAGCTGTGATCACAGCAAATGCAGGAGCAATAGATGAGCGCACTCAAATGAACGGCATTCTTCTCGTTATTCCCGATAACCGCAGTTGCAACTGAATCTTTGTGTTTAAGTGAGTGAGTGTGTGTGTTTGTGTAAGAGTGTGTGTCTTTGCAGGTTCCAGAGGCGTGGGTAGCCAGCTGCAGAGCTGTTCTGGATGCTGATTGGAAGTGAGTGTTGAGCGCTCAGGACAATTATGGAATCATTACCGCCGCCACGCCGCAGGCAAAATATGAACACCGTGCCATTTGTCAACCAACCACAGCTTTCTAATCAAGCTCACATGTGTTTGTATGTTAGTCTTAGCGTGTGTGTATGTGTGTGCGTGTGAAAAGTCCGAGAGCCTTGGCATGTTGGCAGTGGAAAAGGAATGTCACCCAGTATGTGTGTGTGTGCACATGTTTGTTGGGAGTAATGGATGAGTCAAGAACCCTGCCCGATATTTTGTGTCTGTATATTTGTTTAAATTTATGTTGGTATCCGAATGGGGTACAGCACATGGACAAGTGTGTGTGTGTGTGTGTGTGTGTGTGTGTGCATTGGTAGAAGGTGAGGAATGCCCTGCCAGAGCACAACTGTCTAAACATGTCCCTGTCAGCTGTCTCTCCGCTCCCTTCATGGAGAAATAACTTAGCATGAGTTATTTGTTATTTTCACCGCACCCCACACTATCATCTCACATTGGCTGGAGCATGTACATGGGATTGTCCCTCTGTGGCCCCTTTACAGACTGGAAAAGTGTCTGTCAAATGTATGAACAGACTGGCATGGGAGCCAGGATGAGAAAGGAGGGATGAAGGGTGGGAGAAGTGGAAGAAAACACCTCACACTCCTCTTTAATCAGCCCCTTTTTCCCCTTTTGCCAGGAAGCACCTGTAATCCATCTCCTCATTCTGTGATCTGTGTAGTAACGAGCGGCATAAATGTTTTAGGAAGATTTAATTAATTGATCCAATGAGTGATAATAGCAGGTAGTATTTATCACAGGTGCATTTGCTTTCATGGCTCGGAGGAATCGCCGGCAAAGTCATTGCAGTGTGCAACTCCAACTGTCTGAATGCAATAAACAGTAAACTGTGTGATTAACCTGCAAAAAAGTGAAATTAACATTGAAACTTTTTAATTAATTTGCTCTAGTTGAGCCTATTTATTACACATTGTATATACACCGATCAGCCACAACATTATGACACTCACAGGTGAAGTGAATAACATTGATCATATTGGTACTATGTGGTGTTCTGCTGGAAAACCTTGGATTTTAACATCCGTGTTGATGAGACTTAGACACCCAAATAAACATTGTCCCAGAACAAGCACACTCCCTCATGCAAATGGAAATCCCAAATGTCACTGGCCTAACCCTGCAGGAAAATGCACCCCACCACATGGCAACAACATCAAACAATCAGGAACATCTTGGAACATGACAATGGCCCAAGATGTTGATTTGACCTCCAAACTTCCTAGACCCCATTCTGATCAAGCATCAACAGGATGCAGTGGAACAAGTTTGATTGACAGAGGCCCCACTGCACAAGCCAGAGTACCCAAAGGATCCACTGCCAATGTCCTGGTGCCAGACCCCATAGGACACCCTGAGAGGTCCTCTTGTCCATGCCCAATGGTTCAGAGCGTTTCTGACCATATAAGGTGGACCAATACAATATTATCGGTGTACGTCAAAGCACAGAAGAACCTGCACAATAAAAGCTAAAAAAAAAAGCATTTTAACTGACATCAAAGAATCAAAATAAGAATCTTCATTATTATTGCCCAAAAGACAGTAATCTCACCTGTCCTAACTTGTATTCTAGACACATGCATACATGCATCTGAGCCCTTTCAGACTTTCATACCATTGCTGGCTTTATCAGTCTGGTACAGTTACGTCCTTCTGTCAGTCAGACATAGGTCACTTTCACGTTATTTTTCCTCATGGCTTCATTCAGATATGACAGTTACAGAGAGAGCCACAGAAGGGG
>OMNN01051562.1:0-33737 GCA_900302755.1 Chromis chromis | reverse complement strand
GAGCAGGCCCGGTGGCACCAGGAGCTCCTGGCCCAGTGGCTGCAGAGGGAGGAGCGCCGGCAGCGGGAGACGGCCGAGAGGGAGGAGAGGAGGGAGAAGGCTCGCATGGAGCACGAGATCAGAGTCCTGGAGCTCCTCACCAGTCTGACCAGAGAGCAGGGATGTAGATGTGCCGGAAACCAGACTGCATCGGAGGCAGCGGGCAGATCGAATCACACCGTGAACCGAGACGGACATTAGCGGATTTAACCCAAAGTGTGGAAATGTTTTAAAGCTCAGGTGGAAACAAGTAGCAGCACTGAACAGTCAGGTTAGGGGTTTGGAGTGACATTTTAACTGAACCAAATACAGGGAAAGTTTAAAAAGGTGATTTCTGACAGATAAATGGTGGTCAGTGATGCCGAACAGAAGAATTTACAGCTGAAGCATAGAAGAGGAATTTGTTCTTTACTTCCTTCCTGTTGCAGCTATGAAGGGAATTCTTAGCTGTCAGTCGACTGAACCAAATGTAATGGAAATTTCATGCACTTTTGTATAAATTAAAGTAGTTATTTTAAGCCATTTCCCACTGTCTTGTTTGCACTAATTGTTTACACATAGTTCAAATCCTAACTATTGGAATTGACAGCTTTATTTCTCCTCTCATAGTAAAACAGATTTCCTGCAACGAGAAAATCACATCCAGCAGATTTGACACACAAACTAAGCTCTTGGCTCACGTGATATTAGATTATTAGACTTTTCTTGCTATAAAATTATTAAAACACTCGTCACAGTAGATACAAAATCCTTATGAGGAAGTCTTGGTGATGCCCTGTGGCTGTTATGTTGGGCTAACAGGACCAGCCTTCTATCTAAATAAATGCTATAACAACACTTTCAATGGTCACCAGGACACATAAAGTGCTTTTATAAAATCACGAGTCAACTCTGATAAAGAAACGGATGAAAAAAATCTTCATTCATGCTCAAATGTCTTGAAACTAGCTTCATTTGCAGCTCAATCCAGAGTGCCGTGACTTGACCAACATGTCATTGTTGCACACATGCCGTTCTAATTGATTTTTATAGATACAGTCAGCAAAAAAAACACTTATTAGTAGTTTATTCAAAACAGCGTCTCTGATCGAGGTCGGTCTGCACCTGCTTCGTCCTGTCCTCTATTATGTGCATTGTGTACTGGTTTATGTCTCCCAGTTGGGCTAATATAAAGCACACAATTAACCTTTTAGGGGGAAGGAACGGGACGTGTGTCATACATCCGCCATTTTTGGCACAGTGGAATTTTCCCATAGACTTCTATTCAGGATTCTTTAAGTGGTGTGTCTCTCCCTAATAATGTCACTGGTACATTCTTCTGCAGCTCCAACCAGACCATAAATCAAAGCTTAAACTCAAAAATCCACAATTGTCGATATAAAGCTGTTTTTCCTTACAGAACTTTAAACATTTAACATTTAATACAATGTGAAAATATTAAAACACTAGAAATATACAGTGTAAAACATATTTTTAAATATATGTAGAGGATTCTACGCATTTTTTTGGCTTTAATTTATTTCATTTTATTGTTTAGTTTAGCTAGCCGAGTTAGCTGAGTTAGCCAGCGGCTAATTTACATGTGTTGTTCCAGGGCACGCACACATAAAGCAGCCACAGAACAATAAACATTAAACAACAACTAAACCTCAGATAATTGATAGAATCAGTAATTACAATAAATAAGAGGTTAGTGTTTTGTGCTGCACAGCTTCCTGAGTCTCTAAGGTTGGTTGGGATGGAATTTTACTGCTTTAACTGAGAAACCAAAACCTGCAGTCACCTCTAGTAGAGGCTCTGGTCACACCTACACTACTGTTACCTCAGTAGGACAGGTATATTCTAAGGATTGTTGTCGTTTTGATGATAATATTGCAATAAGATGACTCATTTTTCATACAGATAGATGCATTTAACAGATAAATATTAAGTCACATGTTTTGCAATGACTCTGCAAGAAGTTGTTGCAGTCCTTGACGCACTAAAAGCCTTTAAAATCTACGGCCATGCATCAGTTCTGCATTAACCATATATAAAATGTTACGTAACGAAAACCGCAGCATGGAGAGCTGATCTGTTCTGACATTAATAAATGTAATATGAATATGAACCGGGGCAGATGCAATTAGAAAATATATCCTTTGATGATAAAATCACAGCTTTGGTTCCCCTCAGTGTCCATGAGCCAAACACTGGACCGTGACCTGAACTTCCAACCTCAACCTCCTCATTCTTCACGTCTCGGTGTCGGAGCTATATTGGGAAAGTGGCACAAACATAACGTCGGTGTTTATTTACGTCCCTGCGGAAACGTTTCACATCCAGAACATCGGCCTGGGCGTCACGCTTACATAACAGACCTTTAGCACAATTCTGACAATGTAATCGAGCGTTTTCTCCATCATGTAGTCATCTGATGACTGCAGTCAGGCAGCATGTTGTGGACGTGATGTACCTTCTTAGGGCGGTGTGACCGATGCTGTTAAACCTCAAAGCACATCATCAACTGAGGAGAATCTTTTTATTTGTCTTCCTGCTCTCACACTTACAGGATTCAGCGCCGAGCGTGAACAGGCTGGAATGGAAAAGCCCCACTTCCTCAAAGTTTTCAGAAGCAGAAACTAGGCCTTACTGGTTAGACTGGTATCGTGCTGTAGAGGAAAACCCCATTAATACTTAAAAGGGCGGAGATCTTGAAACCCATTAATCTCTATTAAATGTTCTCCTTATTGTCAACAAAGGAACCAACAAGAATACATCATACCTAACGAGGACTGTCTGTCTGTGCTGAGACGTCTTATTCCTGTGTGTCATAGAGCGCCATTGTTGTCTAAAAATAGTCAAAAACAAAACAATGGACCACACCTTTAGACAGAATGTTCCAGCGTTACAATAAACACAAACAATCCATTTTATTTGAATCAATCCCAGATATACAGTTCTGCTGCTCCAAATACTCCAAATGTAGATTAATCCGCCACAGAAAATAGTCCCAGAAAATGCACCATTTCTTATTATTTAAGTAAAAAACTGCAATGCTCAGCTACTTTAGGAGAGTATTGAGTTGTTTTTTAAATTACACTACATATTTGTAGCCTGTTTTTCAAGATTTTTGTTTAAAGTTTGCACAAATAAGTGCAGGGAAGTCAGACAATGCTAAAATTCATTTAAAAAACATTGTAGGTTTTGGTCTTTTCGAGGGATTTTTAGCACAAAAAAAATGCCTGCCTTGTTTTCCTCTTGCTCTTATTATTAGAATAGCGCTGCAATGATTTGTTGATTAGTTTCCAACTATTTGATAATTGATTTCAGTATTTTTCAAAGCATAAAAGGCCAAAAAACCTTATGAAATGTGAATATTTTCTGGTTTACTTCCTCCTCTATGACACTAAACTTAATATCTTAAGGTTGTGGAAAAAATAGCACATTAAATTGAAAGTGTTCACCATTTTCTGACATTTTATAGACCAAACAATTCATATATTTATTGAAAAAACAATATAATATGCTTATTTTTGATAATGTAACCTTCTTTTCTGTTATATTCAGGATTTTTTAGGTGTTATATTGTTGGAAAACTGATCCAAAAAGTCAGAAAAACCATAACTGACAGACTTAAACTGAAATATTTACAATATTTGGTTCAAGGATGTGTTTTTTTTAACAGCTCTAACCTTCAATCTGAGCTCTATCTGTGTCTTTTGTTGTATAATGTAAGAAAAAAATCCATAATATCCACTTGAACTGTAAATCTAGTTCAGTCGTGACGGTTGTTGCAGCGTCCGCAGACATATATCGTGTTTCTGCTCCGTGACGTCCAACATTGTGACGTCTGGCCGGAGCTTTGAGCGGTCATTTACGAGAAAAAGAGAAAAGCCAGATTAGTGCATATATGTAAATCTGCGCTAATCCCAGATTGCGTAATACCTCTGGACGTTGATGAGATTTGGGATGATTTGCTGTTATTTTACCATGGCTTATTACTCCGCCTGGACATGTGGAGAAAGTCAGCCAAAGATTTCCACAAATAAACATTTCTGCAGAGTTTGTCTCACAGGAGAAGAAATAATTGAATCTACTCGCTGTTGTCTAAACCTAATAAAACAGTGAGATAGCTTTGAACTTTCTGAACGAATTAAATTAGTCTTCTTTGTTAGAATGACACATGACATGTTCTCTACAAACACAAAAGAGTTTACACACTATTTTGTCTCGTGGCCTCCATTCTGCTCCACGTCAGGCGCTCATTGATGTGACAAACCGTGTTTTTCAGCTTAAATAAAAAGTGAAATAAATTAAAATTAATAACAGAACAATCTGACAATAGCCCCCTGTGAAGCGGCACATGGAACACGGCGACATTGCCAAGATTAGGGTTTGCCAGGGAACACAGCATCAGAGGATTTAATACAGTTGTCATTTAAATACGATTGTGGTTCGCATGTTTGTTTCGTTTAATCCGTACACTCCGATGTATCAGCTGCATTCTGGACTTTCATATGATGCCAACCAACGTTTTTTCATTTCTCCACAAAGGGCAGCAGCTTCCCTTTCATACGTCGCCCACTTGGAAACAATCATCATCTTGAATTATGTGGACAAACGGTTAAAATGAGGAACTAAACAGGAACCTTTAGTTGTGTTGAAGACAGACAAAGAGGATGAGCAGCTGATATAATTTGTACAGAACACGCAGCCTTATTGTAATGATTATTGTAGTCTGGAGTCATTAAATCGGTGTGTCTCTGTAGGGATTGCATTAACAGTCAGCCAGTGGGTCTGTTGATTAATTGGTTTGTGAAATTGGATATTTACTAGTTCAGACTTTATGATACTGGCACAAAAATAGCCTTAAAATAAAGAAAAATGGCGAACAAAGCCGACATTTCTTATAGAGGTGGCCAAGCTGTGACCATTACTCACATTGAGGTGGAACAACATCTCATAAATATTTCTGCAAATTCCTGTCGGCCAAATAGTCATTTTTTTGGTCATTCGCTCTTATCATTTGCTTATGCAGGCAAAACTGCTATGTAGAAGTATATGAGAGCTCAGATACAGTAAGGTAAGCCTTTTTTGTGACCCTCAATTGGTTAAGATATGGAATCTGGAAGTTCTGCTTTTTTGATTACCGATAAAGGTCATAAGATAATTGGAATTTATATTACTAGGGGTGTCCTGAGCTGATCTCAAATATCCAGATTGGGGCCAATCAAGGCATCTTTTTTAACTGTCAGGATGGTAGGGATGCAACTTTTGAATAATCTGGATATAGGATCACTGTTCAAGTCAATCTCTTCTTGTCTTTAAAACATGAGTTCTGGTTGGAGGTCATTAAGCACCACAGAAGTCTTTGTCATGATGCCTGTTGTTAGCTAAACCCCCACAATGCTCTCTGCTTCCCAGTGTGCTGATATTGCTATTTAAACACATGATTTGGTATGCTACCTGGATATAAACACTGTCCTAGTTGATCGCAGTTGGTCTTAAACATATGAACTCTCGCCGGAGATCACTAAGCACCACAGAAGTCCTTGTCATGGTGCCCATTGCTAGCTAAACACCCCACAATGCTCTCTGCTTCCCAGTGTGCTGATATTGCAATTTAGACAGATGATTTGGGCCAAAAACGTGGCTTTGTTATGCCTCTGGGATATAAAAACACCGTCCTAGTTGATCCTAGTTTGTCTTGAACACATGAACTCTTGCTGGAGGTCATTAAACACCACGTGTCTTTGTCATGATGCCTGTTGATAGCTAAACCCCCACAATGTTCTCTGCTTCCCAGTGTGCTGAAATTGCTATTTAAACACATGATTTGGTGTGCTACTGGGATATAAACACTGTCCTAGTTGATCGCAGTTGGTCTTAAACATGTGAACTCTCGCCGGAGGTCATTAAGCACCACAGAAGTCCTTGTCATGGTGCCCATTGCTAGCTAAACACACCACAATGCTGTCTGCTTCCCAGTGTGCTGATATTGCTATTTAAACACATGATTTGGTGTGCTACTGGGATATAAACAATGTCCTAGTTCGTCCCAGTTTGTATTAAACACATGAACTCTTGCCGGAGGTCATTAAGTACCACATAAGTCTTTGTCATGGTGCCCGTTGTTAGCTAAAACTTCACAATGCTCTCTGCTTGCCAACACAAAACTGTTTGAGTGTCGTCCAAATGTTTGCCTCTTCTGGTTGCCACAGTATTAATCGGTAAGATGCTCCACCTGGTGGCGCCACCAGGTACTGCAGCTAAGTGTGTATTACCTAGAAAAATGGTATCGGATTGGAACTCGGTATCGGCAGAAACTGAATACTAAATTGGATCGGGGACGACAACCCAGCCTTTAGTTTCTATCTTTATGTAGGTACTGGCTCAGTTTTGCATTGTTCAGCAGTTTGTACCACTTCATTGCAAGTTTCATCCCTACAGTCCTTGCTAATCTGTACAACTAAATCCACAGCCAAACCTGAATCATACACCCTTTAACTAATTAAAACATGTGCAAATAGATTCTTTATTCACGTTTAAAAACAGATGCATTTTATTTTTGACAATATAAATCTTTAAGTTGTGTATTTTCTTGCTAGTAAGAACTGCTTTGTGGTTGAATGGGGGCTGGCTCTGCTGGTAAAGTCCATGTTTATGGGAACAATGGTTGTAGAGAAATGATTTGGCATGAAAATTCCCCAAGAAAAGCAGTAATTCCTGGATGTAACTATATATCTATGTGTGTAGTTCGTTAATAGGTTTCACTATTGGTTGTGTGTTGTGGCCACACTGTTGTCTGTGGTGATTGTGGCTCCGTTACTACTTGCCCACAGGTATGAATCACTTTCATAAGGTCTTAAATGTAATTCCAGGCAGTAAATGGATGGATCAAGATCAAAAATCAAATATACTGACTGGTTGAACATAGTTTCTTTAGAAGTTGAGTTCAGTTTGCTTTTTAATGTGGACTCATTGTGAGAAATATTGGTTCTTTAGGCTTTTTGTTCCAGAAAATACTTAAAAACTTTATGTAAGTGTGCTTCTAGTTTGATAAAATTAACAATCAATACACAGAGTGATTATTTTTGTTTTACTTTTGAAGTTGGGGACTTTCCAAGTACTTCATCTGTGATTCCTGTAAATAACTGGATGGAGAATTAAAACATACACTTAATAAATGTAAAAATCAAGTAACACAACAGTTTGCTTTGGTGTTTTGGAGTTATGACAACTTCTAATTGTAACTACACTGTAAAATGAAATGCAGTAAAACAAACAAACAAAAAAACTAAAACTGTGGAATATTGCTACATTAAAAAACTAAAAACTGATGAAAACAACATGACACAACTGTAAAATAACTATATTTTTGCTGATAAAATATTAAGACAATGCTATTTTACAGTCAAACTTAGTTAAAAAAAAAACAACGAATTACCATTTATGAAAAATAAAGATTTTTCACGTGGACGATATTTACAGTTTTGACCTGAAATTTTTCTGAGATTCAACAGTCAGTTGATCAAAAAAATTACAGTAAATCGAGACAGGGGAATTGCCTTTTTCTCTACACCAAATTGTATTTGAACAAACAAACAAACAAACACTTCATAATTGGAAGTATTAACACAACATTTTTAAGACTACAAATCCTGAACTTGAGGTGGAGAAAAACTTAAGTTTTCAACCAAATTTTATTAGCTTAGTACAACTTGAATTTATTTAATTTTTTTAAATCAATTAATGTAGAAATTTGAGTTCAAATTACACACAATGTTAAGTTATTGTAATTATATCAACATAACTCATCAAAGCAAGACTTGCAACTTAAACATATTGATCTAAATCAATAATGTTTATCTTGCATTTTACTAAGTTCTCGTAAAAGTCCCTCTGGATTACAATTTATAGTAAGAGGAGGGATGATATGATGGAAAACACCTCACGGTTTGAGTGACAGAGCTCGAGAAAGGGAAAGAGAAATGAAATTGAAATCCAGAGAAGGAGGGGGAGGATGAGACGCGGGAGGGAGGGGGTGGGAGTGCTGTGCTCTGATTGGCTGCTGCCTCCCCCTCGCTCTGAAGTCTTCAGGCTGGTCGCGGCTCCGGAGCTCTCAGACAACCGAAGGCGGCGGCGGAGCTGCAACACAGACGGAGCTCTCATTCATTCAGGCGGCGCGATCTCCTCCGAAG
Source organism: Chromis chromis (assembly GCA_900302755.1). Lineage (NCBI taxonomy): Eukaryota > Metazoa > Chordata > Actinopteri > Pomacentridae > Chromis > Chromis chromis. The sequence goes on along the minus strand of OMNN01051562.1, from coordinate 25,515 downwards.
CGACTCGCTGCTGAGGTGAAACCGGGAATACACGTTCGACTCTCGGCTCATTTACACCTGAATTATGCTGCAGTAAGGAGACGGACTGCTGCGTTTCACCGCGTCGGTTTATTCACATGTAGAAGAGACCAAACAGGGGAAAGTCTCGGCTTTTTACGCGCTTTTTACGCACGGTTTTGGGGAAAGATTACGCACCTGGATTACTGCTTTTTGAGGTGAGACATGCAGGTTTATGTGTCATTATTCTCTGTTTGGTGTTTTGTTGTTGAATGCTGCGTTGTTTTGGAGGTGGAGCTTCTCCAAAATGCGCGCAGGTGGCAGAAAGAGCGCACTTAATGTCCAGCCGTGGGTGACAGGAATGAGCTGACCTGCTGCTCTGTGGCTGTTTTCTTTAATATTACGAGTTCATTTGAGAGTTTGTAGTATTTCTGCTGCAGTGTGAGTGTTTTCTGTGCATCCTTATTCACTTTAATGCTCCAGAATCAGCTCAAACAAGAGGTGATGATACCCAAATTGGCTCGTTTCTCCCCAATATTCACCCCATACATTGGATTTTTGAAATCAGTGTCAATGTTGAACTATTTTTAACCCCCACTACCTCCCGGTTAAGAGGATTCCCTTCCCCTCCCTCCCTTACCGTCTTTCCTCCTCTACAAGACAGTGAGGGATCAGTGGAGTTAATCCCGCATCTCTCCTGAATAACTCCTACCTTGCTCTCCTCTGCTCTGCTCCGCGTTACAAGCGTGCGTCGGGGGTTTCCTTAATGTGCTGACAAGTTAAATCCGTTTATTGGTGATTTGGCAGGACGCTGGTGCGTAGAAAATGTGAGGTTACCTCCTCTGGAAGCGCTTGAATGACTTATTGTTGTTGTGGATTACACAGATGCTGCTACTGTGCGCCTTGGTTGTTGTGGTTGTGGTGGGGTTTGTGTACAAATGCAAGAGGCTTTGTGGGGAAATGCTTTTCCTATCATGAAATATGGGTGTTCTGGAGCGACTGGAGCCTCATATTTGGAGCTGAAAGTCATATAAAGGCGGATAAAATGTGTGTAGGCTGCTGATCCATGGGTGGTAAAAGAAAAGTGTGTTTTAAACCTGAGCCACCATGATTTGCAGCTCAAATAGCATCAAAGCATCCATTAAAACTGGGCTGAATTTGAGAAAACGTTCAAGTTAGTAGCTGTTTTGGATCTTTCACTGTATCACAAGCTTTCTTTGCTGCAGATAAAGGTTTCATAGTTGAGTATTGAGCATTTTGTTTGTGCAAAATATGGTTGAAAAGTCACTGCATACTGTTAAAATGATATTTAAATGTCATGTGCATCCTAAATTTAGGTTAAAATTATCTTTTAATGTCACCTGATGTGCAAAAACGTCCACTTTCCCACCAGTTTGTTCATGATTCGACCTGCGAATTCACTCAGTACACTGATTTTCTTTCATATTTTGAAGTTTCCAGTCTCTATTCTCAGCCTATACTTGTATTTGAGTCCTCGTTTGGTGTCTCATGTCTCGGCTCCTGAAGATTCAGGTTAGAAACCATCAGTAGAAGCTGTAAAAATCATCTCTGTATGCAGGAGGATGGTTGGATTTATGTGGCTGTCACAGACTGATGATACCAGGTGACAGAGTCCTGTATGGGAGCTGTGATTTTTCCCACTCGGTGCAGCAGCTGCAAACGTTTCCCTCCTGTGAAAACACCACAGCGCCGGTGTAAATGCACTGAGACGGAGAGGTGGGAGAGCTGTGAGCGGCTCTGATGTGCTGCTGCTGGATGCTGGAGGAGGCGCTTGGCAGATGTTCTCGCCGTGATAATAGTTTATGTAATTTTAGTGCAGCCTGCAGGGATATTAGGGTCATGTGTGTGTGTTTTTTTTATAATGCCTCCTATTAAATGTTAATCAGGCTGATAAATGGGCGGATTTCGCTGCACTCTGAGAGAAAAAGCAGCTTGAAAGAGGATCCTAGATTGCAGATTAAGGTAAAACTGACAGTTTTTGTGTTACATGACCCAGATTTCATGGTTCATGTCAGTTTTTAGCTCTAGTTTTGCCTCTTTATTGAAGCTATGTGATGTCCACACTATGTAGAGTGTTCAAATACAACATATGCACACATGAAAATCCAATTTGCACTGTAAAAAATGAAAGTTTTTAACTGTAATTTTTGGAAAAACAGTTTAGTTATTGTACAGCTTTTTCCTGTTTTGTTTAATTACTGATTATATCTAGTGAAATGACAGAAACAAAGCGTATTAATTTACACATTGGCTGTAAAAAAACAACAACAAAACAAACAAACAAATACCAGGTTTCACTGTAAAATTACACATTACTGCATTTATTCAGCAAAATATACTTTTTTAAACAAATATTTGCAGCTCTTTACAGTTTTTGAACGTGACAGCATTCCTCTGTTTTTAACCATAATTTTTCAGTTTTTGGGATTTCTTTTTACAGTGTAGTCCTAATTTTTTCAGATTTTTACAGTATTTTTTTGTGGATTTCTTTTTGCAGAATTACAAGCTACAAACTGTTGTGTTAATTTGTTCATTTACGGTGTAAAAAGACACTGCTTTACTGTATTTAAATCTGCTACAGGTGTAATTATTTTGCAGATAGTTGCCGTTATTTTACAGTTTTTGAATGTTCCAGTATTCATTTGTGTATTAAAGTCTTCTTGGCACAAACATGATGCTTTTTTCAGTGTGACCTATTGCATATCCTTGCAAACTGTAGCATCTCTGCTGTAATTTAAAGTAAAGTTATGCAGCTTTGAACAAACTTTAGCTGAGTTTGTGCAGGTTGACAAACAGGCAAGTCATGGATTGAACAAATAGTGTTAAACCTTCTTTTCTGGTCTCTGTTTGTTCCGTCTGTTTCCACTCCAAACCTGTGATAATGTGTCCAGACTTAACACCGAAGCTGTATTCGAGTTAATTGGTTTGATCGTCTACCGCGGTTGGAATTTTACTCGCTTCGGTTTTAAGCACTTGTGACCACACACCAGCTTCAAATGAGCCGTCTGTATTTAGACTGTTCCTCCTGTGCAGCCACTCGGATATCTCTCACCCTCATTTCCTCCAGCCATGCATGAGTGGGATTCCTCAGGCCTTCCAGTGTTTACTCAGTGGAGGGAGGGGGCTGCTGATTTACTACCATCCTCCTGCTGCCACACTGTTCTACTTTAGCCCAGCTTATTCTGAAGAAATCCACCTTTTCTCTTCAGATTTTCATTTCTGTGGCTGCAAAAGAGGTTGCAGAACTTTACCTTAGTGTCCAAAACCCATATTTCTCAGGATTTGGGTGGGTCTGGCTGCTCGTCTTGTGGTTTCCTCTTTCCTTTACAGCCTCTGAGCTGCTGATGGCTGCTCATCACCAGCGGTCATTAACCATTCAGGCAGGGCGAGAAAAGACCCCCGCCGCCTCTTTGGTAGCTCGTATTTTCAGCAGAGTCCATTATTGTCCCTCCGGGGAGCCGCCCCGCCCAAACATTCGGAGGCTGAATTACCTGTGAAGCTCGTGTCGCTGTTGGTTCCGCGGCCTGGAGGTGATTTTTACATCAACGCTGTTTTTTTTTTTTTGGCTTCCTAATGTGACATTTGCCTGAGGAGGTTTGGTGCTCTTAAAGCCACCGCTGCCCCTCTGTGTTTCCTAAACGTCCCCGCAGGACAAAGGAAGGGAAATATTTTGACATTTTTATAACCTTTCAGTGAATCACGGCCCGGAACTGTAGAAATCCCTCGATTCGTCTGCTGTTTCACTTCACGTGATCGGTATAAATGTCTTTTAGTTTGTGTATTGGCATAAGACATCCGAGTGTCAGCTCTGTAGTTATCATCTGAGAAACTCAAAAAATCCATAGTTTCATCCAATAAGAGCATTAATAGTGGTATGAAGTGTAAAGATTGAGGGTTTCATCTGCAAACTACCACTTGTTTCCATTGTCTTGACTAATCGATCAGTTGTTTGGTCTAAAAAATGGTGGAAAATGGTTGACAAACGCCAAAGATTACGTCCTCAAATGTCTTGTTTTGTCCACAAATCCAAAGATATTCAGTTTTCTGTCATGAAGGAGGAAAGAAACCAGAAAATATCCACATTTATGAAGCTAGAATCAGAGAAATAAGACTTTTTTTTCTTAATTATTAATCAATTACCAACTTACTGTCAAATATACTGTCAGGTATTGTGATCGAGATGTTTTTTAACCAAGCTTGCAGTTTAGTATCGGAAAATGGTGAAAAATGGTGAACAAAAGCCCAAATAACTTCCTCAAATGTCTTGTTTTGTCCACAATCCAAAGATTTTTTTTCTTTAAAATGGCTCAAACCAATTAACTAATAACCAACTTGCTGTCACAGAAGATGGGAAAATGTCTAATGCAATTGCAGAGGAGAAAAGAACCCAGAAAATATTCAATTTTAAAGACTGAATCAGGGAATTTTGACTTTACTTTTCTTTTAAAATTACCTAAAAAGGTTAATTATCAAAATACATGATGATTATTTCAATAGTTGGCAACTAATTGATTAATCTTTGCAGCTCTGATGGAGATGTGGAATTAGTTTGACCTCCTTAAACCACCTTTAAACCCTTAAATCAGTAGAAACAGCCCAGAAATGTGACTTTCCTCTGTTTTTAAATCCACTCTAAGTCCTAACCAGCCTTCTTTCACACATCGAGGCAGATGGCAGCGAGCAGTCGGGCTCTAATTAAAACCGTCCGTCCAACCTAAACAAACCCCTCCTCCTCAGAGTCGTGGCATTCAGTTTGTTTACCTTCAGCTGCCACCCAGCCAGCGGCGGCGCTAAACCAACAGCAGCGTGCTCCGGTTTGTTTGTGTCGAGCTCTGGGACTCGACATGTGGTCCCTCCGCTGTTACTACAAATACTACAAATACTACTGCTACTGCACACGACACCTGGGAGCCAAATGTAAATCAGCGTCTGGGCTGTCGCTGCTCGTGAGCGTCCCAACTTTGGTTTTTGGGATTCTGGTGAAGGCTGCAGCTGTCGTGTGTGTAGCAGAGAGAGTCTGGCTGCACAGAAACCAAACCAAACCACAAAGTAAAACCCTAATCTGGGCTTCGCATGTGCATTTTAAAGCAATCTTCTCACCTGAGAGTAGAAATACGTCTTGAAATCAGATTACAAACAGTCAATACCAGCTTGTGTTTGCTTGTAGCCACAAATCCTGCAACAGACAAAGGACAAAGTTGAACATCTGATCTCGTGATGTCCTTTTTTTTTTATCGGCTTTTATCTTCAAAGAAGCTCCACCTGTCCCTGGCAGCCTGAGATTAATCAGAATTGTGTTCAAAGACATCAGAGAGGCGGAGTGACGTAATGACGCCGAGGCTTCACTACAACTTGTTGCAATGTTGGATTTTATAAACCAGATTCTTGCACTGTGTTTGTGTGGGATTGAGGATTTATAGTCGGTTAGAGTCAACTATATGAAAACAAGGCAACACTGAGATGAATCCAAAGCAAAAACCACAACTCAGGTCATCAGCTGACACATTTTCACCTGATTTAAAATCTGTAAATCAGTCGGTGGCCCACTGAATGTAAAAAAAAAATGTATTTAAACCTTGGAATCCCAAAAGTTACCAGTTTGAAAGGCATATTGGGTTTAAAAAGTCACCAAAATTACACCATTTATCAGAGCCAGAAACTGTAAAAACTGAAAAAATTGTCAGATTTTCAACTTTCAGACGGTCTTAGAACTGCTCATCTGTGACTTGCCATTGCTTCAGTAAAAATAACCAAATCTGAGCTTAAAATCATGTAATTTCGCCAAAATCCCTTTATTCAACAAAAACAAACCATTTAACTAAACCAGATTCTGTAAAAGACAAAAAATTCTGCATTTTGTTGCGCAGCTATGAAGCCATTTTTGACTCAACTGTGACCAGAAGTCACATGGCTAAAATTCAGTGTTTGAATTGTGTTTGAAGGATGAACTGCAGGCAGTGTTTGCAAAGAGCAGATAGGGGATATGTACAAAAACACTTTAAAAATGTAAGTAGTAAAATATCTGTAGTATGTTATGCATTTTTCCAATGTTGGTAACATCTGTGGGCACTTGAAAAAATCATCAAAATTCAGCTTTATTATTATTATTTTTTTATGATTTTAGGGCATTATAAGCTTGTTTTCTTGCACAAAACACATTTCTGAGTTTTCTATATGTCGAGCCATGGCTGTGCTGTTACCATAGAGATGCAGGACTTGAGTAAATGAGTAAAAATATCACAGGAGAAAAAAAAAAAGCCTAGAAACAATTAACATTTAACAGTTAATCACTTTTTAGTCTGCAAAATTAGCTAAAAACAGCACATATTCCCACTGCAGTTCCACCCAGCTCCAGATGTCTTCTTGCAATTGTTTATTTTGTCTGTGCAGCAGTTAAAACCTCAATGGGATCTGGTTTATGACGCCCACCCCCAGCGTTTAGGACACATGAAATCAGGGCGCTGCCTGTTGTGATCCCAGCTGGGAACTCTGAGAGTCTCATGTTCTCAGCCCTCGATCACCTGCTGCTGCTGCTGATGCTGATGATGATCTGCTCCTCGTCTTCACCCCACAGAGCTGCTCTGTGGACATCTGTGACGGTGCTTCGGGGCGCCACTTGGCCGCAAACAAACTTAAATTTATCTGTGGTTGAAATACCGCGAAGCAAAGAGCAGCTTAAGTTCAGCAGAGGAGCAAACGAAGACTCTCCAACTGTTGACTTTCCATCAGGATCTCCCTCGTTGAATCAGACTCGTGATCTTCCTCTCTCTGCAGGGAAGCCACATGGTGCAGCAGATGCTCGGGCCGATGACTCCACCACACTCGCTATTCTCATGGAAATAGCCGCGGCTGTCTGGCTGAATAATAGCGATGGCCGGTGTGTGCACGCGTGCATTATGGAGCGGCATGTGTGGTTGGCCTCGTGTGGGCGGAGGCTTTCTGTGAACTCATGAATAGAGAGGGAACGTTTTGGTATCTGGAGCAAACAGAGCTGCGTCTTGTGATCTTTTTTAAAAGGTTAAACTCTCTTCATTCGCTCTCTGGTCTCATCAGCTGATGTTTACTGCATCCCTGTGAGTTTTCTTCTTTGGAAACCATCACATGAGTGTATTTTTGCCCGTGTGTGTGGGCAGGTGCATCTCCGGATCCATCCCTGGCAGCGCTGCCGTGCATCGGCCTTCAAGGCTTCCTGACTCGGCAGGCGGCCACGAGGCAGCATATTGTCAGGGAGGAGGGTGGAGGAGGGGGTGGGATCGCTGCGACCCCCAACCAGAGTGAAAAGACCCCTTTGTGTTTATTAGGAATGAGTCTGACTGGCATTGGATGGAGCCAAAGTGGTCCAGTTCAGAGGTCAGGAGGCTGTTAGACTGGCAGAAAGAAGTGTTGGTGTGAGGTTTATACTCTGAGTTTGAGTTTTAGGTTTGAGTGTGAAGACAATAAAATGGTCCTCAGTAGAGCCGGACTGAGTTGATTTGTGGCAGTACAAAGATTCTGATATTGATATATTGGGGATATTCTTTATATATTAAGTTGAAGCTATATCCAGCAGCGTGTTTCACCATTGAAACCAAACAGTCCTTTCCTTGTTAGGCCTTCGGGCAGTTTGTTTGCCGTTTTTTGGTCCTATCACATTTTTACTCACTGTGGTTCACTTTTCACTGCAATATAAAGTCCTGCACCTCTATGGAAACAATACAACCATGACTAGAAGGAGAGAGAACTCAGATATGTCAAATATGTAGAAGTTATGATGCAAAAAATCATAAAAAGAAAGCTAAATTTCTTTGATTATTTCACAAAAATTGCAAAAACCTGTGTCAAAATATATTTTTCAAAGTGTCCACAGGTGTTGCCAATATGGGAAAACATTGTGCCCGTACGTTTTCAAAGATACTTCACCATGCTGAATGTATCTTCCAACAACTTGCTCCTCTGCCATGCTGCATTTATTTTATTGATCCATTATGTTTTTATGTTGCTCTCAATCTCTAATTTGTTCCTGTCATCTGCTCTGTGTAAACACAGCCTGCAGTTCAGCCGAATAGTCTCTGAATTTTTCCATGTGACTGTTAGTCGTGGCAGAGTCAGTCATGGCTTTACCATTGCACCGAGCAGCATAGAATTTTTTGTTTTTTACAGAATCTGTTTAGAGTAAACGGTTTATTTTTTGCGAATTTTTGAATTGAGACATGTATTTTGATTAAATACCATTGTTTCAAGAAGCAAACATCACACGCCAGCAGATTTTGACTCTGAGGGTTTAATAACTTTGAGAAACTTCATATAAGAAGATACGAAAGTTCTCGTATGTAAAATGTCTGGATACAAGCAGCCGTACAAGAGAAATTCCAACTATAATGCACATTTAAATTCCAAATCTGACCAGAACTTTCTGTTTCCCAACATTTTGAACAATATTTCTCAGTTAGCTCTTTAAAATCAGCAAGTTTGACACCCAACACTGCACATATATCCACTTCTTTCACCTCCACTCTGCAGGAAGAACCATATTTGGTGATGTGATCAGCGGATTTCTGCTCCAGGGACAGTTTGTCAAGTTTCTATGGCAACGTTTTGATCTGTGTTACAGCCCACATGCTGCTCCACATGTCATGTTCTACCCATGATTTGTTCTGCCTCCTGGACACACAAACACCTCACTTTGTCTTGCACTCGAACAGACAACGTGATCCTACAGCTTGTTTCAGGGTCGAACATTCGTCCTGCAAAGTCTCTCACAAGCTCCTACACGTTTTTGGTTGTACTGTAGTGTTTCTGCTTGCATGTGTGCACAGATCTACTTTAATAAGCTGTGTCATGACCTTTTTGAAGGGATGAATTGTCCTTTTGAAGATGCAGCAGAGGATCTAGTGTGAAAGCTTAAAGCCGGTTTTGTTTTTGCAGATTTGTTTGCCTTATCATCAGTTTGCACGGTTATGTTTTGGGCTTTCAGGGTTTAGAGTGTCTGTAAAAAGTCTATTCTTCTGTCCTCGTGATCCAGATGACTCGCTTCTTTTTGCAGTCGTCCATTTGTACAACCAAACCAAACCGAAAAACCAGAAACCTTAAAATGTCCCGAGGAGGAAAAGGGTGTTGACAGCGTCCAAACCGTTTCCCAAACGTCTGTGTTTGTGTCTGCGAGTTAATTTTGGATCCGTTCGGTCGTCCTGCATCAGCGTCTGCGGCTAAATATCTCTAATGTTTGTCCTCGTTCTCTCTGCAGGACAACATGCCTCAGACGCCACCGTTCACCGGGCAGCTGAACACCAGCAGCTACAACAAGAACCTCTACCAGAGCAAGGAGGACGGCTACCCCGGCCTCTATTATCATGACAACAACCTGGTGTCTGGCTCCCTGGAGGCCCTCATCCACCACCTGGTCCCGACGGTGGACTATTATCCAGACGTGAGTGTTGTTTTTATCACATTTTAATACCTTTGTGGTTTATTTTTCTTTTAGCATCAAAGTTTCTTTCCTCTTGTTCTGTCTGAGGAGCTCTGCGGCGCTGAGATGCTGCTCAGTGCCAGAGTCGCTTTCATTTTCTTTTTCTGCCTTTGATTTTCTCTCCTGCATCTTCTTTTCTGTTCAAACATCAGGGATTAAAAGTTTCCTCTCCACCTCTTTGCTATTTTCTGTAGATATGTTGTTATTCAGGCGCAATTCCCTTTAGTAAGTCTTGCTTTCGTTAGCTTTGAAGGCCCGTTTTCAAACTTAAATGATCAGCTACTAAATCCTGATTTGTCTTTTTGTTTCCTGCTCTCCACAGAGGACGTACATCTTCACCTTCCTGCTCAGCTCTCGCCTCTTCATCCACCCGTATGAACTCATGTCCAAAGTTTGTCACCTGTGCATGGAGCAGCAGCGACTTGGCGACCCTCAAGCTGACAAGGTAAACTCAGTGGAGAATAAATCGGCTCTAGTTCAATTTCTAGCTTGTTCTTTAACCCTCTGACCTCCAAGCAGTTTCCTAGCAGGCTCATTTTTTCTTGCAATTTAAAGTCCTGCACCTCTATAGAAATGGCACAACCAAGGCTAGATGTAGAGGGAACCAAAAAATGCCTTCAGTGCAGAATGTGACTATTATAACGCCATAAATCCTTAAAAACGAAAAAAATAAGTTGAATTTGTGCGATTTAATTATTTTACAAAATTTTTAAAAAAAATCCTAGAATCAACATGCGCATCATTTTTCACATATCTCAAGCTGTTAGCAGCACTGGAAATACTAATGGTAGCTCTACTATGCTATATTATTATGATCTATTACTATTTCCTTCTTTATTTTGTATCCGTACTTGTTTCCCACCTGCTCTGTGTAAACACTGCCTGCAGTTCAGCCAAATAATCCATGAATTTTTATCATATGACTCTTCATCGCAGCTGAGTGACTAATGGTTTCCTAGTTGCACTGATAACTGCAGAATTTTTAGTTTTATATAGAATGTGGCTACTCCAAATGGTGTATTTTTGGCGATTTTTAAAAGATGAGACATGTAGAATAAAGTGATTTTGATGAAATATCAGGAAACGTCACAGATGAAGTTCAAGTACTGTCAGAAAGCTGATAATCTGATTATTCTTTCTGTTTTTACAGTTTCTGGCTCTGATAAATGGTGTACTATTTAAAAAATATATTGTTTTGGGGTTCAGAGGTAATGGTCATGTTAGAAATTTAAAGAATATCACTGAGACACTTGCACTTCCTCCACACTTTTTGCTCATTACTTTTCCCATCTGTATTTTCAGATGAGAGTCAGGAAAATTGCTCCAAAGATCCTCCAGCTGCTGACGGAGTGGACGGAAACCTTCCCGTACGACTTCAGGGATGAGAGGATGATGCGCAGCCTGAAGGAGCTCACCCACCGGCTGGCCAGCGGAGACGAGGTCAGTCCACGCCTTCTCTTATTTCCTGACCTACAACACAAAAGGTTGTACTGAGAACCTGGCTGCTGATTAGATAGCATGTTTAGTTTAGGTGTTATCACCCCTGTTGTGTCGACTGCACGTGCAGCAAAGCCACAGTCGCAGGCAGATTTTGTGCAGATAGCGGCGCAGGGAGGTGGAGTCGGGTGTCTCTGGCAACAAAGCTCTTTTTGAGGCCGGCTGGGTGGAGAGAAAAGCCCTTTTGTTCGGGGGTAGGTGGGCTTTTTGTCATCCCTGGTGCACTTCTTCCCTCGGCAGCATTTGGATTGTTTCCACAGCGGCAGAGCTGAATGTCAGCGGCTTAGTGCGCCCATGGCCTCCGCTGCAAAAGTTTATTTTAGTGCAGTGCTACTGTTTTTTGTCCTGCAGCTTCTGTTGTGTTCGCTGCCTCCACTTGTAGATGCAGAAACGTTGCTTTGCTCAGCGGTGACTCACGCCGTGTGAAAGGAAACGGGCGCATAAGCTAATGAGAAACTTAAAAGTGAAATTACCTGGGTGAATAGTGGAGCTGGACATGAGGGAGGCATCGGGCGTCTCTGCTCGGCAGGAAAGTGTGTTTTGTCAAGCTGCAGTGAAACGCAAATACAGACTCTTTTGCTGTTTGTGTGACAGTTTCTCAACAGATTGCTGCCTCAAAGAATCTCACCTGGTTAAAAAAGCTGAGTTTCTTCTGTTGAGGGAGTTTTAACGAGCAGTTTTCATATTTTACCACCAGAATTAAGCGTTTTTAGGTTTTAAATCAAAAGTTCTCAAATGAAATATCAGCAGTTGTAGCTTTCCCACTTTAGTTTGGACAAATAATGTGGTTAGTTATCATCATTTAGGGTCTTTTTGGTGCATTTTCTGGTTGTTTTGTGGGGAAAAAGTTGTATTTCCAAGGTAAATGTGTGTATTTTAAGACAAAACGGTGATGAAAGAAACAAACCTCCATCTATCCTGGTAGGAAACATCCCTCCTTCCTCAGCAGTTTTCATCTTTACCCACCAGAATCAAGCATTTTAGGCATTAAATCAAATGTTCTCAAATGAAGTATCACCAGTTGCAGCTTTCCTACTTTAGTTTGGTTGAATAATTTGGTTAGTTCTCATCAGTTGGGGTCTTTTTTGGTTGTTTCCTGGTTGTTTTGTGGGAAAAAGTTGTGTTTACAAGGTAAATATGTATGTTTTGGAGGTGGGTGGTTGCTGATAAAGATAAAACAGTGATGAAAGGCTCAAACCTCCATCTTTCCTAGTAGAAACTAACCCTCCATCATCAGCAGTTTTCATCTTTACCCACCAGAATCAAGCATTTTAGGCTTTATACCAACAGTTATAGCTTTTCTACTTTAGTTTACTTTGGTTTGGTTGAATAATTTGTTTAGTTAACATCAGTTGGAGTCATTTTGGTGCATTTTATGGTCATTTTGTGGGGAAAAAAAGGTGCATTTACAAGGTAAATATGTGTGTTTTGGAGGTGGGTGGTTGCTGATAAGGACCAAAGAGTGATAAAAGACACAAACCTCCATCTGTCCTTGTAGGAACTAACCTTCCTACACCACTCAGGACAAGAAAAACACCACCCACACACGCCCACTTTTTAAAGAAATAAATCCGTCTTCACATGACTCATCAATAGTACAAGCAGGAGTATTGATTCTGATTTAATCTACTAATCAATACTCTCTCACATGACACATTTGCAGCTCCTTCGTACCATCAGTTGAACAGCGGTGCACGCAGCCTTTTGATTTCACAGTAGATTGGCTGTAGCTGACATTAAAAAAAGACATTTCTGATAGTTGAAATTGATTCTGGCCTCGAGGAAACAGAAAGTACGTTTAGCACGAGGCTCCCTGGTACTTTCCCGTGAGGTAATATCGTGCTCGGAACATTTCACCAGCTGCTCTTGGGTAATAAAGGAACATTGCCTAATCGCTTTCGTTTTATCTACTTGTTTTGATAGCGTGAAGTTGTTGTTCAGTTTTATTTTTATCTGCGGTCATCGCTGCAAATAGGTTCGAGCATGAAGCTACAGATGGAAGTGAAACGTCTTAAGAAGGTCATCAGGCAGGAATAATGCTGTATTTAGTTGCAGTACATGTATTTTTTTGGTAATTAATCAGTTTGAAGGATGTTTTTTTAAGAAAAAAGTCAAAATTCTCCGATTGCAGCTCCTTAAATGTGACTATTTTCTGATTTTGTTCCTCCTTTTACAAGAGTAAAGTGAATATCTCTGGGATGTGGATAAAATCAGGGTTTTGATTAACCCTTTTCACCATTTTCCAATGTTTTATAGACCAAAAAAAACAAAGAAATGTATCATTACTTGCCAAAATTTGCAGTGACCCTTACTTCAACCTTCACCCAACTTTCTTTGTTTTTTATTTGTTATCTAATCCATTTACTGGAAGTTAAAAGTGAACATATTAGCGCGCAGACAGTTATTTATGATCCCCTATTACAAAACCAGTGTGCAAGAGTAAACATGTCCGTGTGTGGGAGGTAAAAGTTGAAGCAGATTGTGTAATAATCTGGGCTTTTACTTTCAATTTCTCCTCAAAGTGAGACTTTCTTTAAAAATAATCTGTGCAGGAGTCTGTTTTAACAAAGATACAGTGTCCTCAGACCTCATCAATCAAGAATGATGGATTCTTTATTAAAAAATACTGAGTTTTTCATTGTAATCATGGCCTCTTCTTAATAATTTGCATGCAAAACCCAACCGTGCAGCTGTATAACCAGAATTCTTGACATATGACCAACAGAACAGAGGCCTTTCAGTGAATATAGGTTAGAGTCTAGATGCTCGTGCTGTACTGAGCAGTGATATCATGTGTGCCCAGTGTGACCTTCCATATAATTCAGGGAAGCTCCAGTTCAGCGACTGCCACAAGCAACTGTTGACAAAGTAAAGTTTGTTTGTCGGCGTTTCCGCAGATGACAACCCGTGATAATCGAACACAATCCTGCTGCTCTGGGTGGTGTGAGCGCCGCCGGCCGTTTCTGAGAAGAAATCCAGCTGTTTGAGTTTAAGGAAGCTCCTCTCAGACCACAGCGGGAGATCTGATCTGATTCACATGCATGTTCATCAGAAACTGGAAAACAAACCCCGAGCGAGGTCTGGAGTTTCTGGAGATGCAGCGTCGAACCGCAGCGTTTTGGAAACGTCCAGAATAGCCGTCCTGAACATCTGGTCCGAGCCGGGTCCAGACCACAGTCAGGACCTTGATCTGAGCAGCAGCACTGTCATTATGGATGTGGTCGGATAAATGTGGAAGCAGAAACTCACCGCTCTGATCTTCAGCTGACCTCGTTTAGCGACGCACACTTCTTGACTTGACTTGAAACGAGCTGTTTTGATTTTTCATTAAGTTTTTATGAGGAGTTTGGTTTGGTTTTAATAGTTCCCACATTTTTAATCAGTTTCTGTGGCAGGTGTCTCTGCAATGTAGAGTTAGCGTGTAGAAAGCTGGACTCCCTAAAGTACGTGTCGACCAATTGATCGATTGTTAGTAATCAAGGAGATCAATGGGTTCCGATATTTGGAATTAGATCTATACTTGCAGTAAAAATGAAAATGCTGGTGTCAGTATTTAGATCTCCAACACAAAACTTAATTTAAATGTTTTTTTAGGTTTCACATATATTTACTTTTTAGCATTTCATCCTCAGTGCTGATTGGCTGTTACTCATGATGTGTAACCAATAAGATAGAGCTGTGGGCGGGACTACAGATAAAGAGGTGGCTGCATTAAAACCAAAAAAAGTTCATTTTTATACTAATTAATTTGGTCAGGAATTGGTTTTAATAGAAAAATAATGGCACCAATAGTCTGATCCAGTAATCAGTTTGACTCCCATCAACAAGTGAAGTCTGGTGACATTACCTAAACATACACAATCTTTGCACAATTTGTATAGTGCAACATCCTGGAGTTGCAAATTTAGGTAACATTGCCACAGCAAACCATCTTAAATGAAGGACTTTGGTGCTAAAGAGATGCTCCAGTCTACAAATCATACTCTTCAGACGTAAAGGAACATGTTTGTTTGGTAAAGACTGCAGCAAAAACCACATTATCATCATTATATTGTTTTTCAGTGGTAATAAAATGCAAAAATTACCATTCCCATTAAAGCTGAGACTAATATCGAAGCTGCAATATATTTTTTTTTCACTTTTTGCATATTATTTAACCCTAGTTTGAAGTTGCTTTTTGTTAAAAGGTAACAAATGGAAGCAAAATGTTGGAAAATCTAATGTCTTCTGGAGATGCAGCACCAAATAATAGAGTTGGAAGGATTACAACTTCATTGTTTAACAGGGTGCAAAGTTGTTTTTAGCTTCTGCAAGTGACAAACCAATAGCAGTAACCATCAAAGAATGCAAGAAAACTGCAAAATATTACAACCAGGCTTTAAAAAAAGGTCTAAAGCAACAATGTAAAGTAGTTTTGGACATAAGACTGAAACTTAAACCTAAATCAAAAGCCTTGACTTGAATCTTGATCGCCTTGAGGCTCATCTTGCATTTAAGGCATTCAGAGACTTGCAAGGACATGAACTTGGATTGCAAGTTACATAAGAAGAAATAATGAACCCTGAGGAGTAAAAATAAGCATTCAGAGAGCAGACAGACCTGTGAGTGGACTTGTTAAAGGACTTGACTGGGTCACAGATTAATGCTAAACACTCGGGGATCTCGGTCTAGAGGTGTTTCTTGCTGCATCGTGACTTGGCACCGCGCTTGTAATCCGGCCCGGTGCACCTTTCGCTATCTGTTCATTAGTGCCGGTCGGCCGAGCAGCTAAAAACAGTCCGGCCTCTGCTCGGGTCAGGTGGCGCTCAGCGGGAAATCACTGGGCTCAGCCAAGAATAACAGGACCTCCAGTGATACGATGGCAGGAAGCGACTGGTGCTGAGCAGTCGTCTGCCACCTCCGGATCAGTGCCAGAGCCGAGCAGCGAGGAACCCGCTAGGCCTCCTCGATCGAAACGCCAATAGTTGTGATGAGCAAATGTGGCTCCCTCTGCTCAGAAATGTCAGGCATGCTGTTGTCTCCCAAGATCCGCGCCTATATTTATCCGACCCTGGCCTGTCCTCTGTTTGCGGCGGCGACAGAAGCTACGGCAGATGGTTGACTTTGAAGTGGCAACTGGAGCGATTTTCACTGGTGGCGAGTCGAACTGTTGTCCAACTGTGCAGGAGCGCGGTCAACATTCAGCCCAGTTTATGCAGCGTTTACAGTGATAGTACAGTGTGAGAATGAGGGTTACATGGAGGCTATGTCCACTAATATTCATGTTGTTTGGACTTAACCATTTATATAAAGATAGGTGTGCCATAGCCATATCGCTTTTCCAATACACCAGTTAGGTTTTGTAAGCAACTCATAATTTTCTTCTTTTCTGCCTCAAGTGTTGTCTTCTTGTTCTTTCTCGACTAAAACTGATTTATATACACCTTTTAAACCCATTGATTCAAGTTTTTAGAAATCAATTAGACCGATAATCGATATTTGGAACCAATATATGCAGTAAAAATGGAAATCTTGGTGTCAAAATTTAAAAAAAAAACTTGGCTGAAATGCATATTTTTAATTAAGAGAACTTTAAAAAAAAAGTATCCTTCAGTGTTGATTGGCTGCTACTTGTGACATTTAACCAATCAGATCAATCGGGGGCATTGATCAATACCACAGATTGGTGACTTCAGTTTATAAATAGAATTATTTCATCTGGAATTCGCTCAAAAAACAAATAAAAGATGCTGATATTCTGAAAAATGCTTAATTTGAGCCCAATAATTAGTCAATTCCTACTATCACACGTTATTTTCTCTTCAAACTGCAAATTATAATTAGGATAATGAAGCAGCAGATACAGAAGAGACTGCAAAAGGTTTTAAATTAACATTATTTCATCTGGAATTTACTCCAAAAACAAATAAAAGACACTGATACTCTGAAAAATATTATAATATATGATAATCAATTAATTTGTCATGGAAGAAGTACCAGAAACGGGTTCCAATGTACTGTTGTCTAACAAACTATTTCTGATTTGTCACTTTGGGCTCTGGAAGCTCCTGCTGGTTATAACTTGGCGCATTTCTGACATTTTATTGACGAAGCTATCAATTGATTTTACTTGAAACAATAATCAATCGTGAAAAATCTAATTAGCCGCATCCTTTAGCAGAATCATTAACCGACTTTGTGCGCTGGACTGAGGAGCAGGGATCATTTAAATACATTAATGTCTCTCTCTCTTTGTTGGTTCTCGTCCACTCGCTGCATGAAACTTCATTTTTCTTTCTTGCAATCGCTTCTTTCCAAAACTACAACGTCCAGAGATCCACGATTGATCGGCTGAATGTGTCTCATCACCCACAGACAGATGCATTAGTCACAAACTGGGAGGAGGATTTTAGAAAACTGTCCTTCTCTGATTCTTTCCAGGAGAACGATGAAAGTCTGCTCATTTTTCCCAACATCCTCCAGGCGAGGGTGTTCCTCCTCCACCCTGCTGAGCCCAGTCCTGTTTGTAGAATCATATTCTGGAGGCTGAATTGGCAGCAGAAGGAGGAGAGATGTGGTCGTGATGGTTTTTTTTTTTTGGGCAGCTCATACTGGCGGTATGGAGCGAAGCCACGAGCAGAATCCTCTCGCAATAACACAGCCTTCAAAAATTAAACACACATGTACTTCCTGCCTCCGTAGACCTTCTTATGCAACTTGCAGCACTAAAGTGTGTCAGTTATCTAAGTGTGGCCTGTTTTCAGTCAGAGCGAAGGTTCAAAACGGGATGACCTCTCGACCCCTGAGGCTAAAAAGCCAAGAGTCCCCTTCTCCCTGCCCCTCTTGAGCCTTATAAATGGCAGGAAGAGGCTTGTCTAACACTGAGCGCGAGCAGAAGGGCGAGTTTTTCTGCAGAATAAACACTGACGGCGTCGCTTTTTGAGGGCCATCGTGTGGTTTGGGTTGAAAGCTGGCGTCGGTTTTCGCTGACATGTAGTAAACATGCGTGCTGTAAATTCCGTTGAGGTTGTTATCGCTGTTATCGCGCCGCAGAATGGCAGTCGTGGTTTGGGATTGACCTGAAATACCTTCAGCTGAGCTAAACAAAGCGGCTGCATGTTTTTTAAAAAATGTCAGTCAACAAATTTGTCATTCTGAAAAACAGGGTTGAATAAGGGGTTTATATAAGATCCAAAAAGAGGAACGGATGTCAGGAATCTGCCGTAGAAGATGATTTCTTAACCTTCTGAACCCCAAAACTCGCAGGTGGGTTTGAGAGGGGTGTTGTCTTTTAACAATCACCAAAATTACACCATTGAGAATCGTTGGATTATTCAAGTTTGACCACGTGCATGCTCAATTCTACACTCATCTTTTGTTATTCTTGTTCTAGCGTCTCTTTCTTGTGCTTGTCAGAAGTGGTGTAGCTGATAAACAAAACCATAGCACATCTTAGAGAGTTGGGGTTTATCTAGGTCCACTTAGTTAACCAAAGAGAGTTTGTCATGCAAAATCAACCTTGATTTTCTAGAGTTTAGAGACCTTCCAGGACGTATACTTCAAGGAATATGTTGGGTTTAGAAAGGATTGTAGAATGACATCAAATTTAAGTACAAGGACCTTTCTTCCTGTTGTTTTAGTGTCTCTTTCTTGTGTTTATCAGATACCAAACCTACTAAAAAAGTGCTGTCATTGAAAAACAAAGCCACTGCACATGTTAAAGAGTTGGAGTTTATCTAGGGTCAAAAAGAACCTTGATTTTCTGGAGTTTGGCAGACTTTCTGGCGTACACCTCAAGGGATATGTTGGGCTCACAAAGGATCGCAGAAAGACATAAAACTTTCTTGTTCTTGAGTCTCTTTCTTGTGATTGTCAGATACAAAGCCTAATGGAAAAGTGGTGTAACTGATAGACAAAGCCATGTTAAAGGGTCACAGTTTATCTAGGGTCACTCATGTAACCAAAGAACCTTGATTTTCTGGAGCTTGGTAGCCTTTCTGAACGTATACCTCAATGGATATGTTGGGTTTAGAAAGGATTGCAGGATGACATAGAACCTGAGAACATCTAGTGTCTCTTTCCTTTGCTCTCAGATACCAAACTTACTAAAAATGTGGTATAACTGTAAAATAAAAAGCCATAGCACATGTTAAGGTGTTGGGTTTATCTAGGGTCACTCGGTTAACCAAAGAAAGTTTGTCATGCAAAAAGAACCTTGATTTTTTGGACTTTCGTGGCCAGTCTGAACGTATACATCAAAGGAGATGTTGGGATCACAAAGGGTCGCAGATTACATAAAACTTGAGATCTAACAAACCTTTTTTCTTCTCTTTCAGGTTTACAGGAAGGCGGTTGGTCAGATGAGTCAGGGCCTGATCAGGAGGTTGACGGTTCTCAGCCAATACGAGGAGGCGCTGGTCAAGATCAACGCGACGGCGGCCGAACGGCTCACGGCTTTAAAGGCGAAACCTCAGGCGTCCATTCAAAGAGACATGCTGTCCATCTGCAACGATCCCTTCACTGTCGCCCAGCAGCTCACACACATAGAGCTGGTAAGATCAACTCAGAAGCTATGTTTTTCTTGTTAGTTTCATGTCAATCTATTGTTTTCTTGTCAAGGACATCATCAGACACCAATTAAATGAGCAAGACTCAGGCCCGGAAGGCACATTTCTTTTGATGTGTCAAACCACATTAAGATGTAAATGTTACCTTCCAAGAAACAATCAGAAATCTTGCCAGTGATCGACCAAACAGAGTACGAGCAGATCGATACAACATGTGACATAGAGGTGGACCTGACACGTATGATGGATGAGAAATCAGTGTGGTGGTCGAGGTGAACCGAACACCTCGACTCCTCCCACGTCCGACCTACCGCAGCATTGATTTTAGACAGGGGCGTTTGACCGCGGCTGTATATTCATTACATACATCTGCCACTCTCACAAAACAGAGTTTGATTAGAGGTTTATATAAGATATAAAAGTGTTAGGAGTCTGCCATAGAAGAGGATTTCTTAAGGCATGTTGTCTTTTGAAAAATTACACCTTTTATCAGAGCCAGAAACTGTAAAAACAGAAACTTTTAGGGGGTCATTGAAGTAATCATGTGTGGCATATAGATCCATATGTAGAAATAACCAAATC
This sequence comes from Chromis chromis, assembly GCA_900302755.1. Taxonomy (NCBI): domain Eukaryota; kingdom Metazoa; phylum Chordata; class Actinopteri; family Pomacentridae; genus Chromis; species Chromis chromis. The sequence goes on along the minus strand of OMNN01051562.1, from coordinate 5,427 downwards.
TAGGTTTCAAAATCACTTTATTACTTTAAATCACTTTATTCTACGCGTCTCCATTTAAAAATTTGCCAAAAACAAATCGTATGTAGTAACTAGATTCTGTAAAAAACTAAAAAATCCAGGGTCCTTAGTGCAACCATGAAGCCAGTAATAACTTGGCTACAATCAACTATCGTGTGACAAAAAATCAGACTTTTCAGCTGAACTGGGCTGAACTGCAGGCTGTGTATACACAAACCCATGAGACAAGTATGGAAACATAGAAAAAATGAAAATAATGAAGTAGCTTCAGTATGTAAAGCCATTATTTTTTATTGAATCATAGTAGTGGGCATTTAGAAAAGCGTTGCATATGTTGACTTGGTGTTTTTTTGTAAAATAAATAAATAAAGAAATTAATTTCATTTTATGTTTTTTTGGCTTTGTAACTTGGTTAAACTGCAAAGAAGACATTTCTGAGCTCTCTCAAGTTCTAGCCATGTTTGTTATGTTTCCATAGAGTTGCAGGACTTTATATTGCAGTGAAAAATGAGCCCACCGTGAGTAAAAATGAGACCTGAGCGAAAACCACCCAGCTTGGAGTTCAGAGCCTTAAGTAAATGAACAATTAGGGCAAACCGTCTGGGTAAAACAACACTTTGTCTTTGCTTTTAAGGCGATACAAACCAAAAAAATACATTCAGTGAGTTAATTTCCTTATTTTTTCCTTTTCAGGAGAGACTGAGTTACATCGGACCCGAGGAATTCGTCCAGGCCTTCGTCCAGAAAGACCCTCTGGACAACGATAAGGTAACGTCTGCGTGCTTTTCTAAGAATACACCACCAGATAAGACATATATGCAGCGGTTATGCAACCTTTTTTTTGGCTATAATCCTGCATGCAGACTTGATTCGTCTCCATCTGTTGTGGGTTACGAGCGAGGCGGCCTAGTTTCTCCTCCAGACGGATGTCGAGTTTACACTAAACAGTAACTGGGGTCAAAACGAGGGCAGGTGATTTCCAGACGGGAGCAGCAGACCAAATATCTATACCTCGCCGGCAATTTCCTCAAATCATCCCGGTGTCTGGATTAGACGGGCATGCGTGCACCTCATCTCCTAGCAACTGCCGCTGCCAAGGGTTCGCGTTGAGGAAAGGGGTTTGTGTGTTTGATTCCTCTTGTCTGGCGTTTCGGCTGCTAGGCAACAAACCGAGGTGACGGAGGGGGTTAAGGCCGCCTTTGTGCCTCGGGCTAGCTCGACTCGTACCCCCAGCGAGCCACTTGAAAACACGGGAACAAGTCTGAAATGTGGCGGGAATCACTACGTGGGGGCGAGTGGCGTAAGGCCAGAGGAATGTGTGGAATTAGATCAAGAGGAATCCACACAAAGAACCAGCATGCATAATGCGAATACCATCGGCCACTATTGTGCGTATAGCTGCACAGGTCCACTTAGCCCAGAGTTTATTTTTTATGCTCAGTGATGCGTCGACTGAGAGGGAAGAGAGAGAAAAGAAAAAAAAAAACAGCAAATATCAGCTCTGTTTTTTGCTGTTCGGCATTATTTTTTGCTTTGCAATTAAATGAAATGCTAATTGAAAGTCTGTTGTTGTTGCTGCAGAGCTGCTTCAGTGATCACAAGAAGGCCAGCAACCTGGAAGCGTACGTCGAATGGTTCAACAGACTCAGTTATCTGGTGGCTACAGAGATTTGTATGGTGAGTAATGAGAAAAGAGCCAAGGTTTTACTCAAATAACAAAACCCCAGTGAAGCCAGACGGATGGCAGGACTGCAAATACACATTATTTAGGGAATTCAGTCTATGAAGTGCCCCTTGCATGTTTCCAAAGCAATTAAAATATGCGTAGTTTGCAGATATTTGACACTTTGCTTGATAGATGCCTTATACTGTTGAATTAACTAGTGGTTTTGCCACTAAAGGGCAATTAAAACACAAAAAAGTCCACAATTATGGTTTCAATCATGCAGTGGTGAATAAAATGTGGTTAAACAGTGTCTAGGATTGCCCATTAACATTAGTGACATTTGACATTTTGCTTCATGCATGCCTTAAACTGTTTAAATATCTCGTTATTTTGCCATTAAAGGGTAATAAAACGATTAAAATTGTTGATTTCCATCATGCAGTGGTGCATAAAATGTGGTTAAATGTGTTTTTAGTGTCCAGGATTGCCCATGTGTGTTGGTTCAGGTAATTTAGTCTTTAAAACGCCCCTGGCAAGTTTCTAAAGCTCAAACATTTCGCTTCATACATGCCTTTATACTGTTAAATTATCAAGTTATTTTACCATTAAAGGTCGATGAAAAGACCAAAAAAGTCCAAAATTGTGGTTTCAATCATGCAGTGGTGAATAAAATTGGGCTAAACAAGTCTACAGTGTCCAGGATTGCCCATTTATGATCTGTCAGCTATTTTATTTAAGTAATATAGTCTTTAGAACACCCCTTGCAAGTTTCCAAAGCAACTCAAACATGTCCAGTCTGCAGAGATTCGTGCATATGTTTGACATTTTGCTTGATACACGCCTTATACTGGTTAATTTACTCATTATTTTGCCAATATAGGACAATATAAAGATAAAAAGTGCAAAATTGTTGATTCAATCATGCAGTAGTGAATAAAATGTCTTGAAACAAGTCTAAAGTGTCCAGAATCACCCAAATAAACATACTTTTACAAAGAAAAAAAGAAAACAAACCCCCAAAACCCTCTACATGTACCATAAGGTGGCAAACACATTCAGCAGACAGCCCAGTCTGAAGCATTTCTTTTAATCTTCTCCGTTTTGTTTACAGCCTGTGAAGAAGAAGCACCGAGCTCGAGTCATCGAGTTCTTCATCGACGTGGCGCGAGAATGCTTCAACATCGGCAACTTTAACTCCCTCATGGCCATCATCTGTGAGTTTCTTTTACCTCCTCTCTGTCGTAACATAACGTTTAATTTCGACTTTTGTTGCATTAGTACACAAAACATCTCTTTGTAACTTGATGGGATTATTTCCAGACACCAAAAGTCTCAGCTTCTAACAAACTCTGATGATTAAATCTTCTGAAATGTCAGTGATTTGTAGGAAAATGGTTGAAGAAATGATTTAGATTGTCTACGTTCCTTCACAGAGAGTTTTATCTTGTGCTCTTAAGTAAATCCAATCAGTTCAGTAAATGCAATTTGTTGTCCAGTGAAGATTTGGTGCAGCAGTAATCTCCCCCCGTGGCTGTAACCTCTCGTGACATTGACTCGGCTCGTTTCCACCTTACGTAACTCCTTTCTGTTTAATGATACGAGTGAAAGTTGGCAGCACAGAGGAGTTCCTGCACATAATTGTCTGGGTTGAATTTGTTCTTTGGTCGGAGGAAACGCTCGCTGACAGTTTGTGGTTTCATAACTTTCCGGTGTGACATTGCACTGCTTGTATTTGCAGAATCATGGAAGCTTTTAGGTCCTGTGAAAACCTAAAATATTAGAAAAAAAATGCACCTCAGAGTTATGTTTCTCTCTACTTTTACTGCCTCTCTCCATTTCCCACGGAGCTGCTAAAGAACAGGTGTAAACTCACAGGACACAATAATCAAAGCCACCAGTTGCTGAACATGAGCTGTATAAACGATCAGGTTTCCACTCTTCACTCTGCTGAACTGTAGGAGCTTTGTGTTCTGGTTATCCGAGGCCACTGCAGGCAGAGGAATTGATATTTCTGCTTCTTCTGGATGATTTCTCCCTGCATGGACTCTGGCTGTATTAACCCTCTGAACCTCCAAACCTGCCAACAGGTTTGAAAAACGTGTTATCTTTAAAAGAAACATCAAAATAACACAGTTTATTACAGCTAGAGCCTGTAAAAACAGAAAGTATGATAGGATTTTCAACTTTCCTTGATCTACTCGGCTGTGATGTGACATTCTGTTAAATATTCAATTAAAATCACTTTATTCTACATGTCTCCTGTAATAAAATAAACCGTTTGCACCAACTAGATTCTGTAACAAAACTAAAAATTCTGCTCTCTTCAGTGCAGCCATGAAGTCATTGATGACTCAGCTGCAACCAACAGTTACATGAGAACAATTCAGGGAGTTTTCAGCTAAACTGGGCTAAACTGCAGGCAGATGGGAGACCTACATCACAATGTTTCATCAAAATAACTTTATTGTACAGGTCTTATTTTAAAAAATTGCCAACAATAAACCATTTGCAATAGCCAGATTCTTTAAAAAACTAAAAATTCTGCACTTTATAGCGCAACTGTGAAGCTATAACTGACCCGGCTGCAACCAACAGTCACATGAGGAAAAATTCAAGGAGTTTTCAGCTAAACTGGGCCAAACTGCAGTCAGATAGTAGACAAAATATGGGAACAAATCAAAAATGTAAGTAGTAAATTATCTATAGTATGTAGAAACACCTTTTTACCAGAATTAGTAACACCTGAAAATATGTTGTACACGTTAATTCCAAGTTTTTGCAATTTTATGGATAAAAAAATAATAATAATAACCCTTTGTTTTTCTTTTTTTTATTATTTACAGCATTAAAACGGTGTCATACTGCATAAAAGACATTGTTGAGTTCTCTCTACTTCTAGTCCTGCTTGTTCTGTTTCCATAGAGGTGCAGGACTTTATATTGCAGTGAAAAATGAACCCACAGTGAGTGAAAATGCAACAGGAGCAAATAAACGTCCAGGAGCTCCTCATGGTTCAGAGGGTTAAGCAGCCTCCAGGTGCAAATATGATGCTAAAAATGAATCATCTCAGCAGAACTACCTCAGAGAAGACCCATGACAGTGTAGAGATGTTACTGGGGGTGTTTGAGGACAGACTTTGTGGTCGTCCTGAGAGGCATGGGGGTCTTCTGGAGGATCTTTGTGACCGGGGCATGAAGGGGGGGAAGGAGAGAAAACGTCCAGGCAGATGGTCAGCACTGACCAGAGAGAGTGTTGGTACACAAGGGGGGAGGACGGGAGGGTGAGGCGGGAGTATCGGAGTGTCAGCTGGCCTCCTCCCCTGAGAAAGAGCCACAGGCAAATCTCTCCACAGCAGCCTCCTCTCAAGGGAAGCACCAATGTTAGTGATGCATTCAAAGGTTAAAGCTAGTTTATTATTTAGCTTTAGCTGTATCGAACCTGACATGTGAGTTTATTTTAGTATTTAGTTTGGGTTTTGAGATATCTGGGTCCGAATCAGATCAAATGGGAAGCAAATGGCAACAAGAGCTGATCAGAAAAGACAATTAGCTTCATGATTTTAAGAAAGAAAACTCAAAATTATCTGATTACAGCTTCTGAAAAGTGAATATTTTCTGGTTTTTTTCCTCTTCTGTGGCAAAAAAAACTGAATATCTTTAGGTCGTGGTCGAAACAAGACTTTCTGATCGATTTTTCACCATTTTCTGATATTATAATAGCAAAAAACGACATAATTAATCACG